>JAVKLF010000011.1:19318806-19335943 GCA_034783495.1 Millerichthys robustus | reverse complement strand
GTTCACGTCGGACGTTAGCGCGTCACTTTGTTCACGTCGGACGTTAGCGCGTCACTTTGTTCACGTCGGACGTTAGCGCGTCACTTTGTTCACGTCAGACGTTAGCTCGTCACTTTGTTCACGTCGGACGTTAGCTTGTCACTTTGTTCACGTCGGACGTTAGAGCGTCACTTTGTACACGTTGGACGTTAGCTCGTCAGATTGTACACGTTGGAGTTAATCTCGTCATTTTGGACACATTAGGTTTTAGTTTATCAGTTTGCTCAGAGTCAAACTCAGAATTTTCTCAAAGATTAATTTTTAACAGGTAACATAAAATTTTAAGAAGTTACATAGAACTTCACTTTAAACTATCAGAACTATTACTTTAATGTGTTTTTTTTTTTTACTGCTTTGAGAAAACTTCAACTACAGCAGAAAATATTTTCTATCAAATCAAATTATTTCATTTGACTGAGAAACTCCCACATCCTTGATACTTTCTTCATCACAACGCGCTTTGATATGATGAAGTAAAAATTATTTTGACACATACTGGCAGCTAAAAATAAAAAGATGTTTATTTTAGGCACCAGGCTGTGATTTTAGAAGCATTTATGTTTTTCCTTTGGGAAACTAAAACTTCTGACATGAGTTCGAATTGAACCATTTATGGATAAAACTGCAGGTAAAACCGGGATGTAGAGTAAGAATAATTAAAGAATAAAAGTTAAAACAAGAAACAAACTGTTTCTGCCCCTCAGCGGGTCTTAGTGGAATGTTTTATTTCTTCTTTCTCCTCTAAAATGAACAGAGCTGCTTCACCTGACGTCCAACCTGATGTCCAACAGGCTGAACCAGTTTGGTCCAGCGGGACGGATTGAAAAAACTAAAAAATGTTTTAATTTTTCAACTATTCTTTAACTTTTTAGATTTATTCAAAAGACTAAGAGGAACATAATTTTACACTTTAATCATTAAACCTCAGATTTGTCCTTCATTCTGTTTCAACTGATTTTTTCCCCCAAGTTTAACTCAAACTTTAATTTATTTAATTCATTTAGTTTTTTACCTGAAAAATCTAGTTCATAATTCTGGATTTTATTCTAATTTAATTGATTTTAGGCCACAAGAAGAACCGAACAACTCCGAATCCTCTCATTTAAGCTCTTACCTTCTTGATCCAGTGGACCCTCCGTCTGTCTCCCCCCAGGTCTGGGTCCTGTGGATCCGGGACGTCCAGCCCTCCTCCCCCTACCCTACCCTCAGCACAGCACTCTCCTTGTTCTGCCTCCTCCTCCTCCTTCCTTTAGCTCACACTAAATCTTTATTCCAGCTCGCTCGCTTAATTCAGGAGATCCCACATCCAAAAATACAGCTCCAGACCTCCACCCTCCTCCACGTCTGTGGGCTGGCTGGCCGGCCCCCCTCCCTCCTCCTTCTCCCGTCTCTGTCCCGGGGCATGAAGCCCCCGCCCCCCTTCAGCTGGAACTGATCCAAGGGGGTTCAGCGTGATGCTGCTGCAGTCTTCAGGATGTGCTAAGTCCAGTCTCTGGTGGTCTCCATCCTGAGCCCTGAGGTCTACCCTGAGTCCTGGAGGTGAGGTCTGAGGACCAAAGTCAGGGGCTCTGTCCCACCCCACCCCCAGAAAGGTGTGTATTCCTCAGCTCCCATTTTCTTTTGAGTTCTGCTGCAGAATCGGCATCAGAACATGGATCCTCCTCTGGTCCTCCGTCTAACTCACTCAGAGACTCCTCTACACCTCCTTCAGTCACCCTTCCTCCTGCTCCCGACTCCGGACACCCCCAACCTGCTTCACCGTCTTTCTGCAATGCAGCCACATTCTCCACGCAGCCCGGGAGGGGGGATTTGACCGGAGCGCCCCTCTCCTCCACAGCTGACTCAAAGCATCCTTTATGAGTCTTATTTACCCCCCACACCCCCGTCCTTCTCTTCCTCTTCCCTGAGGCTGAGCTGCTGACGTCCTGCAGGTCTGAGAAACTGCAGCAGAATCAGTCCTCGTGAAGCTTCAGTTACATTTCTCTGAAGACCAGAATCAGATCAACCCACTTTCCTCTGAACAACCTTTTTACACTCAAACTTGCAACAAAAGATTTTCTCGCATATTAAGGATCTGATTCGTGTTTTACACAGAAATGCTGAAACAGTTTTAGAAAGAGAAAAAAAAGTTGTAGTTTTGAATTGGATGGAAGCAACACGGTAGCATGAAGTTGTTCCAGGAGCAACAAGAGGTGGAAGACTCCTGGAGAATAATGTGACGCTTCAGGTCTGTCAGAACCTTCAGGGATCGGACGAAGCTTCGGCGTGAGAAGATTTGAGCCGAAACGTTGAACAAAAGCTGCGCTGCTTTGTTTAAATGAGGATGACTGAGACATTCCTTCTTTTGTGCAGCCTGAGGTCAGACCTCCTCGTCTGTCTCTGTGGGATCACACGACTTCTGTCAGCATCTCACTGAAAACGGCGACGTTTGTTTACAAAATTGCCTGATCTTATCGGTCATTTGCACAAAGTAGGAAACTCTTTATTCCTCTGCGCTCCAGCAGCTTCCAGATGTTTTCAGAATGAGGCAACATGAAGTCATTTTGGTGTTTTAGTTGGATTCTATAAAAGGAGAAAAGTTTCAAACTTTCCCTTTGATCGAGAGGAAAGAAGAAAAAAAAACTGAGTTTTCTTTTAAACAAATTAAAACAAAGTTTGGATGGTTTCAAATAAAGTTTACTTCACTATTTATAAAGCACCTTAAAAACATCCACAGCTGCTGCGAACGTGCTGTCAGTCTAAATGTTTGGAGACGTTTTGGACACCCAAGTAACTGAATTTATAGTCAAAAACAAGGAAACGGCGATGATTTTAATTCCAGCACTTTATTAGAGAACAGAGTAAGAAGATCCAGCGGACCACAGCTGTGTCCCGTCAGCCCGCAGGTTCTGCCCTTATCACAAACTTGTCACTCCGATATCTAAACTGGGCCGAAGCTTAAGAGCTCTTCCCAAAACAAAAGATCGCGTGAAACCAAACAATGAGTTACAAATCAGAAAACACGTACTCTGGTCTCATTTTCTCACAGCGGAAAAAAAAAACAC
This sequence comes from Millerichthys robustus, assembly GCA_034783495.1. Classification (NCBI taxonomy): domain Eukaryota; kingdom Metazoa; phylum Chordata; class Actinopteri; order Cyprinodontiformes; family Rivulidae; genus Millerichthys; species Millerichthys robustus. The sequence continues at coordinate 19,332,860 of JAVKLF010000011.1, read as the reverse complement.
AGATAAAAACCCTAAATTCTAGGGGGAAGCTAATCTAAAAAAGAATTTTTCACACAACATTCCACGCCTTTGGTTGCAAAGATTTATCTATGTGACCAAACAAAGTCCAAAACGTTTCTTATGTATTACATAAATACATATAAAAATCATATAAAGAAATCTGTGTGCTGGAATATTTCACAACAATTAGATCATCAAGATGTCATATTTTCTTTTACTGACAGGAGGACAAAAATAAATTTGTAGAACCCGGGTGTGTACAGAAAACCCAATAATCTGAGAAGAAACGTGGATTGTTGTTGTTGACAAACAGCTTTAAGTTTCATTAGATTAAAAAATTGGAATATTTTAGGTTTTAAAACAACAAAAATAAAATATCTCTGGCAGCACCAGAACTTAGATTTAACAGTTAACAAAAAAATTAAAATAAACAGATAACTTTTCACCCAAATTTTTTTGTTTTGTTGTTGTTGTTGTTTTACCAGACGTGTGTTGTCTTTTTGTCCATAAACCTGTTTGAGACCAAGTGTCTGTTGGAGTTCTCCTGGGGAGGAGAACCTTTAAAACCCAGAAAGACGAGCTCCAGAACCAAAGTTTTTACGGCAAGACCACAATCTTCTTCTCCAGCTTCTGCTGCGGGAAGATAAATCTCCTCATTATGTCGTCCAGCTCCTCCAGAGCCAACTGAGCATGAAGAACTGCCACCTCATCCGGGTCGGAGCGGACCACCCATTTCAGGGCGCGGTAAAGGTCCAACAGAACCTCACTGAGGACCTGCAGGAGACACAGATAGACTTCTTAAATATTTGATCTTTGGATTTTTCTGATTTCAGTAACAGAAATGTTTAAAAACTCCAGCTTGGGCCGCCTCTCCTCAACTCCTGACCCCTCTTGATTTGATTTGACCCCTGGGTTTTGGTCCAAAAGGGTCCATCCTTCCTGTCCTGTCCTGTCCTGACATCTCTTTGTGTCAATAAATGGTTTGGTCCAGTTAATGATAAGACCTGGACTGAGACCAGCAGCTGGAGCACTTCAGGAGCTTCATCACATCTGAGGCAGCAGCTGACAGGTGGGTGTTGATGTTGTGTTTGTTTTGTTTTTTTTTTAAAAAGAAATCCTTTTTAGTTCTCACCACAGGAAGTACTATTCTACCTGGGGTATAAACAAAAAACATAACTTTATAATAAAACAACAAGTAAAACAACACACAAACCCTCTCAACAAATCCAACTAATCCCGTCACCAACAAAAAGTCACAAAATAACTCACTGCAAGAATTTTTATTTTTTTTTTAAATTAAAAGTAAAAAAAAAAATCTTCAGATTCTTTCTGATTAAGTGATTGTTACTAAGCGATGTCATGTCAGCAGGTAAAGTTGACTCCGTACAGAACTATATTTATTAATGTGTTAGTTTGTTATCTGACAGGCCGGTCCTGTTTTAAAAATATGTTTGAATAATATATTTCTACACATTTTAAACACTAACTTTTGAATATGTACGGACCGTGATATTGTTTGAGCAATTGTAACTCCTAACAGTTTGATTTCTTGAACTTGTTGGTTAAAGAAATATCTAACAGTGAAATCTGATAAAATATTTAGAGCCCAATATCATACATTTAGTTTTTGATCCATTACGTTTTTAATCTGTTCTCGGTTACCTACACATCAGAACTTCCGAATGGGTTTCCTCACAGTGAGGTCCAAATATTTAGTCTTTAATCTCAGAGACGAGCAGATTACAGGGGCTGTCAGGGTCTCTAATGACGGCCCCGCCCCCTCATAAACACACCTGCAGCAGGAACACCTGAAAGCCCACCTGGGACAAGCTCAGGGGGAAAATTACAAACTGCAAACATCCAGGAGGACAATGATTCATACGGACGGAAGTTTCCCTCCAGATCTGAAGGCCAAAAGGTCAAAGTTCACCTTTAAAGAACAATTCTAGACATTTTTAGATTAATTCGTCATTTTTACATGTTTATCTGTTCACTTCAATTGTTTTTAAGTTGATTTAGAACCATATAAAATCTTTAAAATAAAACCATCTGGGACAAAACATGTCTGCAGCAGAACATTAAAGGGATAGTACTAACATTTTGAGGTGTGTGAGAAAAACTAATAAATATTTATCTTCCCTGATTCCTACAGTGTTTGTTTTGTATCTAGCAGTACCTGCGTGGTTTTGTCACTGAGTCCTCGGAGCAGCAGAGCGATAACGTGGACAGCAGCTCTCCTCACCTCAACATCCTTCTCTGTTTTTATCAGAGCCGTCAGACAGGAGCTCAGCTGCACAAAAACAACCAGAAACAATTATTATTTAGCAAACTAATCAAAGAAAGACAACATCTGGGAAGTTTGTCACAATCTGTAAGCCTTAAATCGTTAAAAGCACTCAGGTGAATACTAATATAAAAAAAAACGATCCAGGACCAGATGGCTGTAACAGAACTACAGTGGATGAATGAATGACACAAGGTCCTCTAACAAGCTACAGTCTGTTAGAGTGAAAACAGCTTCTTGTTCTTCACAGAGATCTTCACTCAGACTGCAGCCTCTTCTCTCGAGCTGCAGCCGCAAGTGTGACTACTGCCACAGGGAATCATTTCTGGTCCTCAGTCAGGAGCAGGAAATTGATTACTTTATTTAGTCCAGCCAACATAATTCACCAACAGTTTAAATAAATAGCTTTTTAACATGTTTATGGTTTAGAAGTTTCCCCCTCACCTCCTGGGTCACCGGGCCCAGTGAGAAGTCCATTCTCTGACAGAGTTCTCCCAGGTTGGATAAACTGCTGGCTCGGACACTTTGATCCGGATCCTTGGTTCCCTGCAGGAAGATGCTGAGCAGAGGACGGCCGTGGTGGGGCGCCAGTTCTCCTGATGGAGGAAAACACAAAAAGTTGGGACCTGGGTTTTAATGGAGACGGGTTTCAGGTTCTGGGGCAGGCAGACACCACATCACCACGGACCTGGACCAAGAGAGATGCTCCAAAACCTTCAAGTTGGACTGAAACCTGCAGCTGTCCACATCAATGAGACAAATGTCTTCAGGAGAAAAGTTTGCTGGTTAGTTGAGACAAAGACTGTTTGGACCCAAAGACATTTACTAAACTTTAGGAACAGTTTTAACTTGGGACATTTGTTGCACTTTACGGTTTCAGTACTTTTACTGGTTTTTGTTCCACGATCATTTAAATGTCTGCAAAAATAAAAATGTGACTGAAGCTGACTCATAAATAATTCAGAGTGATACTGAGGAGCAGCAGACGATCCGAGGAAGGTTTCCTGCTGACGGTGCAGATGTAGTCCGACACCAGATGTGTTCGTTTCATCACAAAGAACAGAACCAACTGCAGCTGCTCCTCCTAACGAGCGGCGCCGAGGTCAGAATCCTCCAGGGTGGGAGAACTGAAAGCAGGCCGGTTCATTTGAACAACAGGATCCAGAAACACAAACCCAAACAGAGCCAGACGTCCATCTGCTGAACGTTAATGGACGGGTCGATGAAGGGAACCTTCTTATTTTAAAATCAGACACAGCTCGGCAGAAACACAGAAGCTTTCTGCGTTTCTAAGCAGCAAACTGAGGCTCGGTCCAGTTTTTCTCCACAGATATAAAACCCTCTATTGTTCTGCAGAAACGACACCATGGAGTTCTGCCACATTAACCCGGAGCTGAGAGGGCAAAACACACAGCGTTCCCTCTGATAACGGAGCAGAACAGGTCCGAACTGTGTTCTGGTCAGACTCGCAATCAATAATCAATAATCTGCATATAGACACACATTTTTGATAACACTTGTCATACCAAGCAAATGTTTATTTATCTTATTATATGTGGGTTTCAGTTTAGACCTGAAGAGAACTTGATTTTTTTGCACTCATTTTTTTTTACATGAAACTATATCTTTTACAGCTTTTTTAGGCTCAGACTAGTTTTGTTTTATACTGAAATGCATATTTTTATATCTGCTATGTGATTTGGTTACTTCCTGGTACGACCCCTGGAGACGTGGTCGACCCAGAAACGGTATAAATGTGGGTGTTTGCTTTTGTTCCGGTGCCAAAACCCAGCCGCGGGGGCACGGGGGTTCTTGGTCCCAGCTGGAGTGTGTAGAACTTTGCAATGGTGTAAATAAATGTTCAAACTTATCGTGAATCAGTCTCCAGTATTTTGCTTGCAACCCAGGGATCAGAACACGTATTCTTACAGACATTCTGAAACTCACCCATGGCCCGGCTCGCCCGCATCAGCACCTCTCCCACTTTCAGCCGGGTCTCAAGTGAGTGCTCCTTGTTGGATGAAGGCAGCGATGGTCCAAGTTGAAAATCTTTCAGGAGCCTCTCCAGGATCCGGTCAGGTTGGGAATCAGCCAGAACAGCCAAACCTGCAGACAGTTTACAGTCCGTCCATCGGCAGGTAAGGTAGCCGGGCAGTTAGCAGTTTAGACAACTGAGCCTGTTAGCGGGTCATGAAGCTGAGCATGTTAGCGGTCAGCTTCCCTCACCATAAGAGGGTCATGTTGCTGAGATGTTAGTGGGTCAGGTAGCTGAGCCTGTTAGCAAGGCAGGAAACCAAGCCTGTTAATACGTCAGTTAGCTGTGGCCTGTTAGCGGGTCAGATAGCTGAGCGTGTTAGTGGATCAGCCTCCCTCACCATTAGCAGGTTAGGTAGCTAAGTCATTAATGGGTCAGGTAGCAGAGCTGTTAGCGGGTAAAGCAGTCGAGCAGTTACCTTGGATGGCCGACAGATAGACGAATGGGTCTTCATGCTCCAGGTTTTCCAGGAGGAGCTGCAGACGACAAATCATTAAAGTGATTCACTGCTGGTCTGAGGTACAGACGTTAAACACAAATATAAAAGAGAATAAAACAAATAAAGGATATTGATCCAATGTGGCCTGCAGATACAGTGATCTGAACCCGACACATCAGAGGAGAAATCAATACAGGGCCTTTCTTATGGATCAGCAGGGGCTTCTGATCAAAGAGCTTCATGAATGAGACAAGGTGGGGGCCAACACATGTTCCAACAATACCACCTTTAACAAGCCCCCAGGGGAGCAGAGATTTGACTGGCTCATTTATTATAAATGTCCCAGTAGGCTCAGAGGAAACCAGAACCTGATGAAGTCATGAAAAAACCAGAGTAGGGGTCGTTTTTTTTTTTTTTTAAATGAGGACAGGATAGTTTGTTTTAGCTTAGCCTCTTCAGGGAAAGTTCACTCCATGATGTCAAAATTGGGCTGTAGAACCTCAGACACAGAAGAAGCAGCATGACTCCAATTGGGGAACAGTGGACCAAGTCTTTTTTAAGGTGCTCCGGATCCACTTGTGTTTTGTGGATCTGGAGGTTTGTGACCGTGTACCCTAAGGTTTTCTGTCAGGATGCAGAGGGAGAATGAGGTGTGGAAATCTCTTTAAGGCCTACCTGGTTCTAGTAGAATCAAACCAAGAACACATGCTCAGGAGGTTCTCTAGATGTTTTCATTAGGATCATCATTATCAGAACATCAGCAGGAGGACCAACATTAATCACGTGACTTTTGAAAACATTTAGTTTCATTTACAATCCAACATGTTTGTTATAAAACCAAACCCAGAACCACAAACCTGGAGAACTTTCTCTTGGGCCTGGATGGCCTCAGGGTCTTTATGCTGCACTTTCTGGGTCAGGATCCTCAAGGCAAACGCTCTGGTTGGCACGTCTGGATCACATGCCTCTAACAGCCAATCAGAAAGGCTCTTATTGGAAGAATCACTGTCATCTTTTGGACCATGACACTGAGAGGGTTCTGGGTGCCTGCTGTTAGTACAGACAGGAGTCTGTGAGATGTTTCCTTCACTCTTTAACTTTGAGGTGGCTTTAGAGTTTCTGGAGCTCAGAACAGCACCAGCACCAGCGGGGTCTTCGGGCCGGTAGGTGCCGTGAGTGGCGATGACGGCTCTGAGGTTGGATGCCAGCTCCTGGATGACAGGGTCAGGATGCTGCAGAGACAAAGTCTGCAGGTGAGGGAGCAGCTGAGACATGCAGGAGTAATCCTTGGCACTGATCTGTGAAGACACGAACAATTTCAGGAGTTTCAGGTTCTGGCGGTGCGAAGAGTTCCACACATTTTACAACCTGATAAATGAACTCAACCAACAGTCCAACAGACGACACGTTTTACAATAAACAGTAACAAAAACCAATAATGAATGCGAGCCATTTTCAGCACCTGAGGTCCAGACAGCAGAGTTGCTACCAGACCCATCCCCATGCTCAGAGTCTGGGTCTCCACTGGGTTTTCAAGACCTGGTCCAGAAGACACGTCCAGACCCACACAGGCTCTCTGGAGCAGGGACACCATGAAGTCCACCATCTGCATATAGACACGTTTAATTGTCCTATCATGACCGTTGACCACAGCTAATAAATGTTAGCAAACAGAAAAATGTCACAAACTCAGTCATTTTTATGGATATTGAATTAATGTTTGGAGTGGTAGGAGCTGAGCGTTATTCTCAACACCAGCTCTGGCAGATACCATGAGATCTTTGTCCCTGCTGACCTGTGAGGTTTTCCTCAGGAGCTGAGTGTGCTGCAGACACTCGACCATCACAGCCACCACCTGAAGCAGAGCCAGTCTCTGTGCTCGCCTCTCAGCTCTGTCCAGCAGCCGAAGCTCTGCCTCCAGCGGGGTCATGGCTGTCACGTTCAAATGCTCTTCGTCCTTTCTCATCTCCTCATCGGCAGTGGCTGTCCAGGTGGTCAGCTCCTGCAGGAGGTGTAACGTTAGCCGAGGTTAAACTTAAACTTTTACCTTCAGCAGATCCATTATTGTTCATGTTAACCTGAACTTATACCTTCAGCAGATCCATTATTGTTCATGTTAACCTGAACTTTTACCTTCAGCAGATCCATTATTGTTGATGTTAACCTGAACTTTTACCTTCAGCAGATCCATTATTGTTCATGTTAACCTGAACTTTTACCTTCAGCAGATCCATTATTGTTCATGTTAACCTGAACTTTTACCTTCAGCAGATCTAGGAAAAACTCTCCGGGCAGGTCGCTCTCCTTGACTTCAGCCAGCAGCTGCATCAGACACTCCACCCTCCACTGCTCCGCTGACAGCTTCTCATACAGCTGATCATCCTCATCACTGAGACAACAGCAAGTGAGTTACACACACACACACAAATAAGCAGACAGGGCACGTGTCATCACCTGCAGCTTTGCCTGAGGACGACTCTGACGCCTCCGTCACATCCTGCGGAGAACTGGAAGTCGGCTGCAACGTCGTTTCTTCGTTCCTGCAGGCCTGAAAGTTGCTTCAGCGTCGACAGAGCAGCAGACGACTCTGAATGATTCAGGAACCACAATAAAATCTCCTGACAGGGGGCGCTAGAGAGCAGAGGAGGCAAGATATGTCCTTAACATTATGAAAAATATTTACCAATCTGAATTTAAAAACAGTGAAGCTGCTAAATGTGCATTAATTTACATTATCAGTGCTTTTACTAAACTAATTAGAAACTATTTTTAAACGTTTTTTTTCTTGATCTACCGGATTTCCACCTGCAGGACATAAAATGCAGCAGAATAAATTAAGAATTTACCGAAGGTGGGAGACGTTCTGTTTGGTGAAACAGAAAAGTGTAAAGATGACGGGAAGAACATCTTCTAGAGCAGCGAGAAGAGTCACTGATGGAGACGCACCAACAACCCAGACCTGACAACAACAGAAAAATACACGATAATAAAAACATTAAATCCTGTTTTCTGTCAAACTGGAGCCAGCTGCAAAAATAAAAACAGCTTCTGTCTCTGTGATGCAAATGGACTAAAGAGCTAATTAAAACTTTTACATAACGACAAAAGTAAAGCTCACCTTGAAGATGTCATCCAAACAACGAGTCAACTCAGACTCCTCCACAATCACCTCTGACCCGTCTGCAGCTAAAATAATAAATAAAAACGTCTGAATTTAAGCTTTAAATTCTGATTCCAGAGGATGAAAAGCAATCTGCTGTCTTTGTTTACCTTGTTTGCAATCTCACAAAACTTTTAGTTTCCTCCTGTCTTTCTGTAACTTTCAGTTTATTTCTAACCAACAAAAATTATTTTTATCTTTTCAAACTAATTTTGAATTGATCAGATTTGTTTCACACAGAAACTGATCTAGATTTGTAGCAAAATCTACAGCTGTGAAAAGAAGGTTTGCACTTCCTGTTTATGACCCTGAGTTAATCACCACAGAGAAGGAGACTTTACTGACTGAAGGGTGCGTTGACGCATCGCTGCAGCGGGGACAGCAGCGGGTCAAGCAGGTACCGGCGAGCCAAGTCGGGCCTCTCCTGCACCATGGAGAGTGCTACCCTGGTGGCCACTCGCTGGAACTGCAGGGCTGTCAGTTTGTCCTGGAAGTGCAGAAGGTCCACGACCTGAACCAGACAAACAGCAGTTTGCTTACTGATACATTTAAAACAACAGCTTATTTACAGATACTTTTAAGATTGAGCTGCTCCTCTTTTATGTTTCTTGGCTTTCATTAGGGGAAAATCATTTAAAACAAAGACATCCTGATCAGCAACTTGAAAGAGTTCTCCAAATTTAGAATTAACCATTCACTTAAAAAAGACACTTTTGTTTTCACACAAGTTATTCTAACTACAGCTCTACAGAACATCACTAAAAAACACGGCTGACCTGTGGACAGATGAGTTTAAAGTAATCATCAGCTGAGGCGGACTGTTGGGGGCAGGCCGACAGGATCCTCGCCACAGCGTCACATTTCCTCCAGTCCGACTCGCCCCCTGCAGGAAACAAAACTTCCATCTGAGACTCTCAACTCTAATTAATGAGTTGTTTTACATGAGTGATAAAAACAGAAACTGACTAAAGATTTTTTAAGCTTCTTTTTATGATCTGATGATATTCAGCAAAGAGAAAGCTGTACTTTACACATGCATCCTTGCATCTCCCCCTCCTCACCTTCTCCTCCCTCCAGGACGGCTCTGATGACTGCTTGAATGCCATTTGGCCGAATCAGACACTCAGACAGAAGCTGGCCGCACAGACGCCTGAGCCAGGCCGGAGCCGCTCTCAGGCCCGCTCTGCTGGTAGAACCCCTGGCGCTCCCACATGGACCGGACTTTAAAGAAGAGAGGAGAAAATCCGATCAATTATTATCTGAAATATTTATGGAGTAACACAACATAATAAAGTAACACAAAGCTTTTTCAAGAACTTTGTCTGAGATTAACCAGCTCTAATAATTAGACACAAAAAAGTAAAAGTGTGGACATTATTACTTTATTTTGTTTATGTGAGAAGAAATTAAACCCAACTTTTTCAAATGACTGTCAGGAATCAGAAAAGCTGGATGAAAAAACATCCCACCACTTCACATCTAAACATGAGAAACAATCAAGCAGCAGCAGAAAATAAAACTTTTGTCAAAATGCTGCACCTGTTTGGGTCCACCTTGGAGGATCAGAAGCTCCTTGATGACGATTGGCTGATAGACTTTTCCCAGGAGGTTTCTGAGTGCGTCTTTACACGCCCTACACTCGTCAGAACTGAGTGGCTGCGTGCAGGAAAAAACAAACGTTTATTTCTTTTATGACTTGATGCATCTAAAAGATGTAAAAAAGTATTCTGATCACAAATTAAGCAGCAACAAACTCATCCCAGAAAAATGTATATTCTTCGTTCTGTTGATGATAAATCACAACTAACTCAACAACCTTAAAAACAGAAAGTTCTTCACCCTGTCAGCGTCTCTGTGCGGCTGGTAGCCCAACTGACTCAAAGCCGCCATCATGTCCCCCAGGTGTCGCGTGAACACCAGCGTGGCCACAGCCGACAGCTCCGCCAGCTGCAGCAGAACTCTGGTTGTGATCAGGAGGCGGCGTCCCACAGGAGGCCACGCCTCCCTGTTGACCAGCATCTCCACCACGTTGCTGAACGCTGACCTGCGACCCAGCGGCACTCCCACCCCCGGGGCCAGATAAGGACAGAGTCCCAGAGAAACCACAAACTGGAGGGCAGTTCCGAGCGTCTTCTGCTGAGAGACGCTGAGGACGTCAGGAGGCAAAGGCGGAGCCATTTCAGGGGTGTGAAGTTTACCTGCAGAGGAGGGCGGAGCCTGATGGAAGCGCTCAAGTTCAACTGTCAGGTGTTGTGTGAGGGTGAGGAGAAGAAGAAGACACTCCTGAACAAAGCTCCATGTGACATCTTCAGTCTCGTTGCAGAACCAGTCTGCAGCCTGCTTTACCTCCTCCCTCATCTTCCTCACCACCTCCAAGCTGCTGTCGTTCTGAAGCCGTTGCAGGAGATGGGCCTTGTTGGACCCCAGAGTGGACCGGAGAGCCTCCTGCTGCGAGGACTGAACAGAGGCTTCTACAGTCAGAAAAACAAACATAGAGTGTAACTCTGCAGATCCAAAAAAACTGTCCAAAATCCTTGGTCCAAATCAGGTCTTCAGATGCAGTAAATCCAATTTAAGACTAACGCAAACACATTAGGTGCCATAATTTATTTAACCAAAGTTTAAATGTTGCATTTTTTATTTGTGTGAATAAAGAATTAAGAACTGAAGCTGCCCATCAATCTGGGACAGGTCAAAGATTATTTAGACTCTGAAAAACAAGAGTATTCACAAGCGTAAACATTTCAGGCAGCTGTCTATCTTCACCCTGAAGGTCAGACCATGCAATAAGCTCCATCTCAGACCCTACAGTTCTCGGTCAGCAGGTTAAAGGTGAAAAATCATGGCCTCTTCTCTTACATAGCAGCAAGACATAGGTTTGTTTCATCTGAATGAACCACAAGACTTGTGGGACAAAGCCAGACAAAAGGACAGATGTTTACCTAAAATGCACTGCAGCGAGCTTAAATACCCTGTCCCTTTTAAGTATGGAGCACTGTATAAAACCTGATTGGATTTGACCTAAAATTGTGTAAAATAACAACATGACTGCAGTACTTCAAACACATTGAACAAGTTATTATAAAAAAGTGTATTCTTATGAGAGACCAACTCTAAAACACAAATACACCTTTTTAAAACAACTTTAAATAATTATACTGTTTATTTTAGCTGATAGTTTGATTAATCTGGTCTCTATCTAAATAGGATCCTAAAAAATAAAGAACAAAATCTACTCTACATGTTTGACAATACAGAAAACAAATCTTTAAACTAAGATTTTGTTTATTCGGTTAATTTAGCCCCAGCAGAGTTAGCTTGATGGTTTGAGTAAAACTTACCGCCAAAAGGTCTGATGAGGATATTTATCACCGACAGAATTTCGGAAGTCATTTCAGAAACTTGAGTTTTCATCAGTAGTTTTATAATACTCACGGTGTTTATGTTTTTATGTGTAAAAATAACGCGTTTTAGCGAGCAGGAGTCTCTTTTCATGAGCTGAAAACACAAACTACGTCTTACGTCATCAAGCAGCGCTGCTCGGAGAGGACGTGATTGGTTACCATGACGTTGCATTCAATGTCCAAATGAAACTGTCGTAATTTTATAAAGCTTAATGGCCAGAAAAGACCAACTACGGTAAATAGTCTGTACTTGTATAGCGCCCATACATCCAACCAGGATACTCCAAGCGCTTTACACTACAGTCGTTTATCCATTCACACAGCACTCTGCTGCTCTCCATAAAGCTAATCTAGGTAGATCATTCTGTAGAAAATACACTGATGGGACACAAATCAGAGGCAGTAGGGGTTCAGTATCTTGCCCAAGCACACTTCAACATGTGACTGAAAAGCGGGGGAATCAAACTGCCAACTCTCTCATTGGATAACGAGTCCCTCTAACCGCTCAGCCAAGAATTAAATCAACACCATTGAGATCAGATTTGCTGATTTATTTGTTTTCATGGTTTAAAGTACAATTTCAAACATAACATTTTCATCAATTTGTTTTTGTAAATACTCTGTTGTAGATGCTCATCGGATTGTTTCAATACAGTCTGGCCAGGGATTCACAATATTTTGCTAACAAATGCACATGGGCAAAAACGTCATTTTCCTTTTGATGGTGGGTGATTTAAATTGAACAAGAGAACAAAGTAAACTTTTACATAATTCTGACAGGAACTTCTTTCAAAAGCCACATCTCTCTGCAGCTTTAGGCTCAGCTTGGTACCTGAAAAGTTTTTGCCTGAAGGGATCGTTTCGGGGTGAATCTGGCCAGAGCCACCACCTTCTTTGCTCGATGGTAATTTGAATGAGAGTCGAGAGAAAAGACCGGCTGCAGACCCAGCATGTCAGTGAAGAAGGGCTCCTCCTCTTTATCACCAGGACCAAAGCTCAAGTTGTCCGCCGTAAACTGGAACTGATCACCAGGATCTGAAAAACCAGTCAAATCGACTCCTGGAACCACAGGATTGACCTGCTGGGCCCAGATATGAGGGTCCCCACTACTAACAGCAGCCATGTTGGTTCTGTGAAGTCCTGGGTATGTTCCAGAACTACTGAACTCCATGGGTTCTTCAGTACTCGGCTCAGGTGGATCTCTTCCAAAGGAAAAACGTGAAGGAAGATACAACCAACTGTTTTTTTTTCTCCAGTCGCCTGATCCACCTACACAAAAACAAATAAAAAAAGCTCATCAAGGTTCAAGTTTTAGAGCTTAGACCGAACCAAACAGTTCCTCGGGTCTTTAACTTCACCTCTCTGAGGCTGAGGAAAGCAGCTGCTGCTCCCAACCAGCAGAACAATCAAAGATCTGAACAGAATCAAACATCAGATAAATATTCTAACATTTATCTTTCTGTGTTTGTTCACATTAAGTCTTTTTTCACAAACTTTACTTACATCATTCCAGAGAGTACAGATATGGAAACAGGATAGCACATTTTGTAAATTATCCCAAAATAAAACGTTTCATGAATGATTTAAAGAAGCTCTGCAGCTGAATAAATCTGCAGCTCATACCTGCTCACAGCTCTGCCGTGTTATCCAATCAGAATCCAGAAAGGAGCCAAGAGCTGATTGTGCAACGACAACACCTGCTGCTCACCTCGCCTGGAACAATATTTTCTCGCACCTGTGCACAATGGCCACATTTAGATTTTCATTGGATTCTGCACAAATATTAAAAATCTGACCACCTAGTTTTGTAATTCCATTTAAACTTCAAAATTAATCTGATGCAGATATCTAGTTTAACTAAAAATCTGGTCTTAAATACTGTAAATGAAGTATTAAGTTTTACCATAGCAATAAGCTCACTTAAAGTTTGATTGTAAACCTGCTCGAGCAACAATTTTATCTGTTGAGAATTGGCCATTAAAGAACTGATCAGCATTCAAATGGGTGTTCACTTTGTAGTTTATGGCCATTATATCTGGCAGCTGAAGTCTTGTATAGTCAAACAAAAAAGCTGTAATTGAGATTTCAGAACATTTAAGTTCCCTCTGCAGTGATTAAACTTGAGCCTACAGTAGTTTCAGCTTACCGAAATTGTGATGTGGTTTGTGTTGGTCATGGGTTTACAACTAATTTCATGGCAGATTAGAAAGCCTGGAACAGTGCACCTGCTTTATATTATTTCAGCAGTTATTCCCATTAAACGGCTTTAGTTAGTCCCTCACCTTAAGTGATGACCAGAATTAGTTTTATTTTGACCAAAACTAGTCAGCTTGAGATTTAATTCCCCCCACTAGTTATGTTTGAGACATTCATACTGCTTACTTTTGGTAGGGGTGGATGTGTGATCTCTTAAACAGCCAGATGAGAAACATATTTGCACTCAAAATCACTTAAAGTCAATTTATTTACAGAGTTTAAACAACCAGAAACACTATAGAGTTAAGAGAAATAGCGCCAGAAACTACAGTAACGGGATCCATGACAGGACGAGCCTCAGTACTTCCTTTTGTCTGAATCTTTGGGTCCAGGGTTAGGAAACACCGGGTCGCTGGGGAACCGTGGTTCTGTTGGGGTGTAGCAGAACTGATCGTTATCAGTACTTTCCCTTAACTGGATCCTGAGGAGCAAGTCTTGGTCCAGGGAACACTGGGTCGCTGGGGAACCGTGGCTCC
>JAVKLF010000011.1:19246057-19257709 GCA_034783495.1 Millerichthys robustus | reverse complement strand
CACACACACACACACACACACACACACACACACACACACGCGCACACACACACACACACACACACACACACACACACTTACACAGAACTTTTATTTCCATTGGCACCGATTCTGTTGGGTTGCCATGGCAGCAGCAGAGTGAAACCCAGTTGTTACAGCAACACAGAGTCTGAAGCCCTGACCTGTCTAATCAGTCCTGAAGAAGCGGGGCGTACTGGATCCATTTTCTCTGTTTTTATCTCATTTCCATGCTGCTGTCTGAACAACCTGCTGCCTCTTCTTCCATTCATTAATCTGACTCTGCCCTCTGAGTTGTAATGAGAAATGTTTCCAACACAATGCACAGCATTATTTATTGTTGCCATTATTGATTTTTAAAGAAAAGAAACGGACAAATGCGGAAAATATTTCAACAACCTGAAAACAGATTCAGAAAAACATACAAACCAAATTGTGATCTAAACACGCCTAAGGTTTGTTTCACACCAGAGGAGGGCAGTAAGAGCGACTTCATTCAGAATGAAAGTATCTTTTTTTAATCTGGTCAGGGTTGGTTCTGGAGCTGATCCAAAAAGAAACTACTTTAGAAACATCATGACGTCGCGTCAAACGTCTGCAGATCAGAAAGAGTTTATCTGCAAAAGGACGAAGAGTTTGTTCAAATTCAATCATCCCGGCAGCTACAAACTATAACACTGTTCATAAATGAATAAAGCAGCTGTGGTTCTGCAGGGCCCGGATTCTCAAAGTGACCCAAATCATAAATTAGAGATCCAGAAATAATGAGCTGCTGTAAGGTCCCACCTGGAGACACCTTCAGAGTTTACATCACTTCACGTTCTTTAATATTTGATCTGTTCTGGTTGGTTTCCAGCACCCATCCTCAGGTTCTAACATGAACAGTTCTGACCCTACAGAACAGAACTGACTCTGATATGAACAGGAACAGGCAGAACTGGTTCTACGTTTGGTTCTATCATTGTAAAAGGTAAATGGACTGTACTTATATAACGTTTTTTTTATCCAACCAGGATGCTCGAAGCGCATTACAACACAATTTGTGGCCTGGTTTTCACACAGCACTCTACCGTGTCTCTCTACAAAACTAATCTAGATAAATCATTCTTTGGAGACTAGTCAGTGCTTTAAATCACACTCACACTGACGGGACACATCAGGGTTCAGCGTCTTGCCCAAGGACACTTTGACGTGTGACTGAAGAACAGCGGAGTCAAACTACCAACTCTTTGATTGGAAGACGACTCACTTTAGTTCTTTCTCGTTGTGTTTGTCTCTATGTGTCCCTGTGATGGACTGGAGACATGTTCAGATGGATGGATGGACTAATGTTGTCTTCATCCCAGTTTCTCATCTTCCTCCCACTGACTGGCGTCTAAGGTCCAGTCTCATCTTTTTTTCCCCCCCACTGTTTTCCCTCCTCTTCACGCCTCATTCACCGTGAAAAGAATCAGCCATCTTGGTCCCAACAGGTGTTGGTTCCACTTTCTGTCCTTCAGAGATCAAAAGTGCGTTAAAGGGACCAGAACATCCAGCTGCACCTCATTCAACGAGGAAGAGACAAAAGAAACTTTGATTGATCTGAAACCTGAATCACACAGAGAATATTCACGGTTCAGGAGTATATTTTTAGTCATTTTGTTTGTTCTGAGTGCGACACAATTAACTGAAGGCAGGACTGAAAGAATTATCTCTGTTCAAAAATGAGGAGTTTCCATGACAACCGCTAGGATGGAAGCTTTCTGCTGGCACTTTATACACTTGCTGATAAATGACCATTATCTTCTCTCCAAATGTCCTTTAGCTCCAATCCAGAATTATTTTATCCTCTTCACACGTTTTACTTAATTCCACATTTTCATTTTTTTTTGTGTTTCTGTTTCCGACACCTTCACAGGATCTGCAGACTTTCACAAATCTTTACATTTTCACTTGGGTCGAGTCTTTGATAAACAGATGCCAAGTCAGACACGATCCCTTTGCGCACAGATCTAGACGCTATGTGCACAGATTGTGTTTGTGACAACTCAGACAGATGCAGGAACATTCTGGAACAGGACTTCTTTTGTTATGACCTATAATTTGTTGTTTGTAAGGCACTATGAGGATTAACAGGGATAAACTGGCTTAACCACGTATTCCAACAACCGTACGGTGAATCGGCCTCCAGCCGCTTCCTCAGATTTAGGTGCAGAGAAGTTACACATAAAACATCACCATCAGATTAAAGCTGGTAAATTTAAACTAAATTATAAGAATAAATATTTTTATGTAATCCATATGTTTCTGCTGCAAAACTAAACTGGTAACAAGTTAGCATTAATGCTAACTGTTGGGTTAATGTGTTATGTAAAACTTCAGGACTAAACTTGTTTCTTGAACGCTGCTCAGAAACGTGTTATGGTGACACTAACCATCTGGAGCGAAGGAGCTCAAGGACAGATGGAGATTAAAACCTCTGTCTGACCCAAACTCTGAAACTAAAGGCTCAGTTCGGCTCAAAGATAAGAAATGATGAAGCAGGATATCCCAGTTTCTTCTATGTGGGTCGAGCTCTAAACAATCTGGCGCCCTCAGTTCCCAGGATGCAACTGACTATTTTTATGTTTTAGCCTCAAAGGTTTTGAAACGTCTGAGTCCAGTTTGTAGCAAAAGAGACACCGATGGTTAAAATGTAGGTCCAACATCTTTTCATGCTTTTATAAATCATAAATACGAGGCCTTCAGATGAGCTAAATCCAACTTGGGATGAAAAAAAATAAACAAACAAAACTAAACTCTCAATTTAAAGATATCGAGCTTATGCTTTTCTTTGTTTCCCTCTGGGGTCCCTGTTTTCTGCTCCTATCTCACCTGTTCCTGGTTGTTTCTCAGTCCAGCTGCACTCACTCAGTAATCACCTGTCCCAGCACAGCTCACCCAACACAGGATCTGTTGTCTCACTCTTTCTCTGTTCCCCCTCCTTGTTTTACTTGGTGTTTTTCTGCGTCATCAGCTTTTTGTTTTTTTTAAAGTTGTCATTCAGTCACTTCTGGTCTGAACTTCAGTTCCTGTTAAAACATTTTGAGAAGTGAAAACTTCTACAAGAGGGACTGTAATAAAATGAAAGGCTTCCAAAAATCGAGAACTAAAACGCTGTCTTGCATCCAGGGTATCTGCAAACATAAATCATAAAGAAATATATTTTTTTAGAATTAGGCCATAAAATTTGAGGAAACCAGCAGATTTTTACTCCGAGTCAAACTGCAAAAAGATTGATTTCGGTGCAAAAACAAGCTGACTGCTGCCAGAATCCAAAGTGAAACAAGAAGAATTCTCCTGTTCTGTTCTGTTCTGATATGAAAGCAGCTGGAACCAGAACTGGTTCGTCTCTTAATAATCGTAAACGTGAGGCACGAGGTGGTTTACAGTGAGGCCACTCTGTGGTTTCAGGCTGAAGTCCGGTAACTGAACCGCAGACAGAAGAAAGTTCTTCCTCTCACAGAAAAACAATATGATCCTGAATGAGTCTAAACCAAGATATATCAGCAGCACGAGGTAAAGATTAGATTACTCATGTACCTGGAGCACAGCTGATGTTTAGATATCTGAACTTTTAGTCTAAACATCCTTTCTGCACACATGCCAACACTAACCTAGTTAAAAGAAATAAAACAAAACAGGTTGGGTGTCTGGACCCTAATGTTCAGAGCAGCAGATCTGCTTTCTGTTCTCTGATTAATGTTCCTTTATGACTAAAACCCAAACTAACCCTTTTGTTTGTAATTAACCTGAATGAAGCTCCGGCTAACGAGTTCATTAGCGGGGGCTGAAGAAGGCTTCTGCGTCCCACCACCGCAGACTTCTAATGATTCAATAAAGATAATCAGCTCAACGTTTGGACACAAGTTTGTGAAAAGAAGAACATTTGGTTCAGCAAAGATTCGATTTTATCGAACTGGAAACTACAGAACATTCACTAACTGGTTCGTCTTTAAAACTGAAGAAACATTTGTATGATTCTGCTTCTGTTTTAAAACAAACCACTGCTTTTATATAAACCATCAAAGTCAACAGAACAAGAAGCCGTTGGTGTTCATCAATATAAGGTCAAAGGTCATTCAGAGTCCATCATCCTACAGAGAGAAAGATTATTAACAAGTTGACAATCTTTAACCTAAAAGTCGGACGGCACCACGAGCTCCATCCCTACAGGCCTCAGTCAGCGGGTCAAAGGTCATCAGGACCTCTCTAAAACAGCATGGCAGCAGGACTTAGGTTTGTTTCATCTTAAGGAACCACAGGACTACTGAACCAGAAAGGACAGTTGTTTACCCAGAATGCATTGCAGCAAACAGTTAAAGTAATAGAAGATTAAAAAAAATGTTTCTTGGGGTTTTTTTTATAAGGTGGTGCAAAAAGCTGTAAATAACTGAAAAGTTTATGTTTAGTTTTGGAGCTAAACATTGATGGAGACCCATGTTCCAACAGATTAAATGGATGATTCTGGATTATTTCACAGCCAAATGAAATTACAGGAAGTAGATTACCGGTGGAGGCGCTTCACTTTTTTTCTTGATGAAAATGTTAAATACGTTGGATAAAAGGTTCCTCAGAAATGTTTCAAATAAGTCAGCTGATCAGAACCAGCGACTCATTGTAACCAGAATGAGAGGTCCAGTTCATCTGATGAAACCGAAGCCTCTGGAGAAACTATTCTATACCAAACAAGAGATTTACTCTGATTTAACTTCTAATGTTTAAACATTAATTTGAAATATTTCCAAAGATCTAAAACTGAAAACTGTTGTGTGCAAATGTGTTCCCAGCCCCCCTGTAGACCTGCAGAACCACAACAACCACCGAACCAACACTGGTCTATCAGCTCAGAGTAGGAGGAGCTTCTGCCAAACAGGAGACATCATTAAGACAATGAGAGACAAGATTGTGGAGCAGAACAGACTGGGTTTTAAAAATATTTCGTTATTATAGTGAAACTTTTTCTTTTAAATAAGTGGTAAAAGGCTACCCCGTGACCCTAAAAGGAAGAAGCAGATTAAGATATGAATGGATGGATGGAAGGGGGCGGGGCTTATAAAGTGCACTGTAATCAGCAAGAGGCACTTGTCCTTCATGGCTTCAAGTTCCCGCTCCTGGTTCTGTCTCTAGTTCTGGATGGTAGGGAACACATCTGATGATTTTTTCAGACTGGAGAGACACATTTGAGTCTCATGTCCCACACTGGAAAGAGGACACAATCTAAAAACCATAAATCAGTTCATCTGAGCTGTCCAACCTGGTAACTATGGAAATTTAGGATGGACAAGTCCTGATCCACCTTCTGTCCCTCACATTCCAAACATCGGACTGCAGCGGTCCCTGAACAATACTCCTGGACAGATCAACACACCGAAGACAGACAGAGGACAAACAGCGACAGAAGACAGAGATAGAGGGGGTGGGACAGGAGAGGACAATGGGAGGAGGGCAAAGTGTCCAATAAATCCTGAGGACAGAGATGGAGACAGAATTTCTGCACAATTGAGCCTAAAATCGCAGAAAATTCTGACTTTGATGAAACCGACAGGAAGTCAGATTAAAGTTCTGCCTTGACAAAACCCAACAGACTGAGCTGGACCCTTGAGAGAAAAAACACCTGAATCCAGATCCTCCGGAACCGCTCTTCAGGGCCTCCAGCATCAGCAGCTGCTGAAGAGGAGGAGGAGGAGGACGTGTCTCTTCATCAGAACCAGCTCGGCTTCAGATCCGGACGGGTTAGTAAAAAAAAGAGGTTTTATTCTCACCTCTCGGTACCGGTTCGGTGGATCTGATCCTCCCCATCAAAGCTGCAGAGGAGCGCGTGCAGCTCTCACGTTGTCTGAATCTAAATGAGAGCGTGTGTCAGAACGCACGCGCACAGGCTCAGAATAAAGGTTCTGATGTGCCAACACTAAAAACTGAGTGTTGAGATGTCCGACACAGGAGGAGGACCCCTGAAGTAGTCCTCAGAACCAGTCTCAGCACCAGAGGGAGGGGAGGGGGCTTCAGCTTCCGGTTTCACCCTTTCACAATTAAACTCAACTATAAACAAGACCACAACTCAGAAACGACTGTTATCAAAAAGACCCATTTAAAATAAATAAATAAAGGAACCAGAAAGTGTTGAATTACTTGTTTTATTCATATAGGCAAAAGCGGGCGATCATGTTTTTGTCAGTGTCTGCAAATATCTCGTGAATCACAGGACAGAACTATTAAAACATCCGTCCATCCATACATAGCCTACATTTTATAGGGTCACGGGGGACCTTTGTGTCCATATCCAGCTGTGTGAGGGGTGGGGTACACCCTGGACAGATTGCAAGTCCATCACAGGACCATGGGACAAACGAGACAACCATTCACGCTCTCGCTCACATTTAAGGACAATTTAAAGTTGTCAATTAACCTACTTTCTGAAAATACAAGAAATGCAGTAGTAACCTGTATATAAGGCACAGATATGTAAAAACAGTGAAAATATGAAAATGACTGCATCAGTATAGAATGAAATCTATGTGATTTAACAAACAACTAAGTAATATTTATATTAACATAATAAAGGTATTTGTCGCCTCCTGACGGGCATTGTGGGCTACTACAGCCTTTTATTTCAGTCAGGCATTGTTTAGGACGCCTATGACAACGTCTTCATTTGCAAGATGGACCCCGCGAACGGCTTCCCTGCGTAGCTTCCTGAAACGGCAGAATTTTCTTTGAATGGATTAGTTTGTAAATCCATTCGAAATCACAGTCATCTAATTAAATACACCGGTAAATATTTTATTTCATACTTTTTACGTCTGTCTGATACTGAATGGACATGATATGGTTGTAAAATGTGATATATTTTGTGCTAAAAACAGGAAATGAAAAGCTAAACTCGTCAGGCGAAAAGTGGCGCTTCGTATGAAAAGCTAGCAAACCAAACGAACAGGCCGAGTTTATGTTTAAATAGTTAATAAAACGGATTAAAGCCGCAAAGTTTAATTAGAAAGTAGTGAAATTTATATTCCTATGTGCCGTTTTAAATGTAGAAAAGATACAGAAAAAAATTTGAACAATGACCCTAAAAGAGACTTGTCTTGATTCAGTTGCTCATTTTTGAAAAATTAGAATTTATATGGTTTTATTAAGCATCTGCACCAAGAAAGACCGGGTTTAATGTAAAACTGGTTTATTTGTGTTTATCAGGTCCAGACTAGATCACATATTAATACTCTTTAATGTGTTAAAACATTTGTTTTCGTAGAAACTTACAATTTCATTTTATTTAATCAGAAACACATTTAGTACTTGTACAGATTAAAGAATATTCAGTAAGAGTAAGAAAGGATAAAATGTTCTGGATAAAAGGTAAATATCTCTTAAAATGTCCTAAAACTAAGCTAAGAACCATTAGTTTAACATTTTGTAGGATTTTGATCACTTCAGGTTATTTCTTTGGAAATAAGGACGTCTTTTTAAACCAGTTTATTCTACATTAAAAAGCATTTTATTACAAATATTTAACAGAAGCTGTTGAGTTGTTATCTGAAGGGCAACTGCGTTAATTTCTAATTATGACCTGCTTTAAATTATTTATAATACAATTTTGTAATAGTTTTTTTTACCAATATGTTTCTATCAGTTTATGTTTACATAACTATTTTCTGAAGTTTTTTCAAAGTAAATATTTGTCCTACTGTTCTGTCTGGATTAAATGACCTACTTAAATGATGCAGTGAACTTTATTGCACAGCATTAATAAAAAAAATCTATATTTTCCCACTTGTTTGTAGTTCAGAGTCGGGCTGAGGGCTTCATTTGTGGCCCAGAATCACTGTGAAACAGAACTATGTTTCTCTACAACATCACCCTGCAGAGGGCCACTGGCATCAGCCACGCCATTCATGGAAACTTCTCAGGTGAACTTCCTGTTATTTTCATATTACTTCCTGTTCGGTCAGATCAAAGTTGACTGACTTGTATTTATGCATTGGATGTGAGTTGTTTGAGTCTGGTCTACCGACGCATGATTCACGCAATTGACCCACCTAATGTGAAATAACTGTAAAAGACAAAAATGTCCAGTCCTGGAGGACCATCATCCTGTATGTTACAGAAACCGTCTAATATATGAGGTGTTTGTCTTTGGGTAGGAACCAAGATGCAGGAGATTGTTGTTTCCAGGGGAAAGATCCTGGAGTTGCTGCGTCCAGATGCCAACACAGGGAAGGTTCACACTCTTCTCACAGTGGAAGTGTTTGGCATCATCAGGTCCCTGATGGCGTTCAGACTCACAGGAGGAACCAAAGGTCTGTTAGGTTCACTCTCACGTATGTCTGTAGATCTGCTAACAAATATTAAAAGCTTCATGTTTACACCTGGTTTTGTAGATTACATCGTTGTGGGAAGTGACAGTGGTCGGATCGTCATTCTGGAGTATCATCCATCTAAAAACCAGTTTGAGAAGATCCACCAAGAAACGTTTGGTAAGAGTGGCTGCCGGCGCATCGTTCCCGGGCAGTTCCTGGCTGTTGACCCA
This sequence comes from Millerichthys robustus, assembly GCA_034783495.1. Classification (NCBI taxonomy): domain Eukaryota; kingdom Metazoa; phylum Chordata; class Actinopteri; order Cyprinodontiformes; family Rivulidae; genus Millerichthys; species Millerichthys robustus. The sequence goes on along the minus strand of JAVKLF010000011.1, from coordinate 19,249,146 downwards.
AAAGGCCGAGCCGTTATGATCGGTGAGACTTCAGAGGAAATATTTAAGTCAAAACTGCTTTTTAGAGAATTTCATCTCCTGTTCCCAATCACTGAGGAAAAACTGCTTTGTAAAACAAGACAAGTTAAAGAAATGTGTGTTTTTTTTTTTCCAGGAGCGATAGAGAAACAGAAGCTGGTTTATATTCTGAACAGAGATGCTGCTGCCAGGCTGACCATTTCCTCCCCTCTGGAAGCCCACAAAGCAAACACGCTTGTCTACCATGTGGTGGGAGTTGATGTCGGCTTTGAAAACCCAATGTTTGCCTGCTTAGAAATGGATTATGAGGTGAGTTCAGACCTGACGTTTAACATTTAATACAAGTTAAAGACTTTTCATTTTGTGTGATGAGTTCATCATGTCTCTTCTCTGACTGTCACTGGAGAAAGATCCAATGTCTCTGATCTTAATGCCCACAAGTCATTGTAAACTTTATTAAACAACACACTTCAGTATCTTCTGATTCAATTTATAATAGGTATTTTGATTTCCAGGAAGCTGACAACGACCCAACAGGAGAAGCTGCTGCAAACACACAACAAACCCTCACCTTCTACGAGCTGGACCTGGGCCTGAATCATGTGGTCCGAAAGTACAGCGAAGCTTTAGAGGAACATGGAAACTTTCTCATTACAGGTGAGAATTCTGACAAAAGAGTAAAGAGGGAGTTTGTGTAAATCAACGTGTCACTCAGATTGTTCAGCAGTTTTCAGTCATACAAATTAGAAATTTGCTGGGTTGGAAGCTAAGCGCTAATCCAACACATTCTGAATGCTTAATCAAAAGTTTGAGCTAACCGCTAATGCTAAATTTAAATAAGGCTGTAATTCAGTCATTTTAAGACATACAAATGTAGAAATTGGTATGTTAGTAGTTGAGAGTGATCCTCATGACTTGCCAAGTCGGAATACAAAAAAATCAAGATGGCATTCATAGCTAAAATGTAGAATTGACCATAACTCATCAATTTTTAGACATATTAGGCTGAAATTTGGTTTGTTGGTAGTTAAGAACGATCCCCATCACATACTCAATCCAAATTAAAATCCAAGATGGCTGCCATAGATAAAATGTAAAATTTACCATATCTCAGGCAGTTTTTGACATGAGGGGAAATTTGGTATTGTGGTACCAATACCACGTGGTTGGATGACAGTGATCTTTAATAAATACTCATTTTAATGTATAAAAATATTATCAGGAAATTAATCTTTTTTTTCCTATGGAATTTTCTCCGTCTAGTTCCTGGTGGTTCTGATGGGCCCAGTGGAGTTCTGATCTGCTCTGAAAACTACATTACCTACAAGAACTTTGGAGATCAGCCGGACATCCGCTGTCCCATCCCCCGCCGCAGAGTGAGAGCCGTCCACCAGAACCATTCATAAAACCCAGTTAATCGGTTTAATTCTGCCAATATGAGACCTGTCTTCCTGTCAGGATTTATCCATGACGGGAAATAAACGAATGTAAACAAATAAAAATGTTTCTGCTGTTTACCTGCGTTTGGTTTTCAGAATGACCTGGATGACCCGGAGCGAGGTATGATCTTTGTCTGCTCTGCCACCCATAAAACCAAGTCCATGTTCTTCTTCCTGGCTCAGACCGAGCAGGGGGACATCTTTAAGGTCACTCTGGAGACGGATGAAGAAATGGTGAGCCCAAACAAAAGCTTCTCCACCTGGATGTTCCTGGTTCTGCTGTAGTTAGTGATGAGTAATGTTTGTCTTTCAGGTGACAGAAATTAGGCTGAAATACTTTGACACTATCCCTGTGGCAGCAGCCATGTGTGTCCTGAAGACTGGCTTCCTGTTTGTGGCCTCAGAGTTTGGAAATCAGTATGTTTTTGAACTTCATGAGCAGGTTTTTATTTTGTTTGATCAGATCTATTGAGCAGGTGTTTCTCCTCCTCAGTTACCTTTACCAAATCGCTCATTTGGGAGATGATGACGAGGAGCCAGAGTTCTCCTCTGCGATGCCCTTGGAGGAGGGTGACACATTCTTCTTCCAGCCTAGACCCTTAAAGAACTTGGTTCTGGTGGATGAACAAGAGAACTTGTCACCAATCATGTCCTGTCAGGTGTGTCTCGTAACGTAGAATTTATTTGAAAATTAACTGAATTTAGATTTGATTTAAAAAAAAAAAATTTTCCTGCTCATCAGATCGCTGATTTGGCCAATGAGGACACGCCTCAGCTGTATGTAGCCTGTGGACGAGGACCAAGGTCCACGCTGAGGGTGCTTCGACACGGACTGGAGGTACACACACTCTTTGATCAAAAATGAGACACACACACTTTGCTGGCTGAGTAACTGATGAGGTTTTCATGTCTCTTCTCTGACTAAATCCTGAAGAGTCTGTTTATGTTCTGATTTCAGCCTGAAGGCACAGTGTGTATATTTTATTTTACTCTCATCATCAGGAAGTTATTTTTTTAGTGAAGTTAAACATTGTCCCTAATTGAGCTGAAGACTTGGTTTGATCCTTTGTTTGCAAAATAAAGCCAGAATCTGACCGGGCTCAGTCTGGTTGTCAAACAGGAACAGAACATCTCCAAATCTTCTCAGGTTCTTGGGAGCCTCAGAAGCTCTCAATCCTGTTGCATGAATTTTAAACTTTAGTCGTGAGTCATCAGAGGCCTCTCCAGAGTCCCACAGCTGTTCAGCTCCTGCAGAAGTTCTGCTAACAAAACATTATTTGCTTTAGTTTCTGTGAAAAAACATCTGCTGTGTTTAGAGATCGACGTCAGCTTTAGATGTTTTCTAACATGCAACATAGTTTTTATATAAAACTACACAAATCTGATACATTTTTAGCCTTGTTTTCAAACATAAATTGTTAGTTTTTTAATTGTTATTTTTTTTTCTTTTTACCAACAAAACAAATTTATCAAATAGTTTTAACAATAGTGCTCATTTTTTACGAGCTATAAATCTTAAAAGCAGCATTTTAATCATTATCACAGGATTTATATGAAGTAAGAGCTCTGATCATCAGGTTGTTTTTTATTTTTTCTTCTCAGGTGTCAGAGATGGCCGTCTCTGAGCTGCCC
>JAVKLF010000011.1:19230604-19245957 GCA_034783495.1 Millerichthys robustus | reverse complement strand
AAGTAAGAGCTCTGATCATCAGGTTGTTTTTTATTTTTTCTTCTCAGGTGTCAGAGATGGCCGTCTCTGAGCTGCCCGGTAACCCTAACGCTGTCTGGACTGTACGGAGACATGTAGAAGGTACAGTCGGCCATGTTCCCAGCCTACTAACCCAACAAGACTCATCCTAAAATAATAGTTCTAACATTTTCAAGTGCGGTTTTGTAAAAAAGTTGTAAACAGTTTATATCTTACTGGACTGATGAGTCAGAGCAGAACCAGAATCTTGTAGTTAAACTTCACAAACACAGACCTCTGATGGCTTTAAGACGTCACGATTCTGATAAAATTACAGGTTAACCCTCTGAGTATTTAGATGAGCTGACGTGTCCTTGTTTCTCCAGATGAGTTTGACGCCTACATCATCGTGTCTTTCGTCAACGCCACCCTGGTTCTGTCAATTGGAGAGACCGTGGAGGAAGTGACAGATTCTGGGTTTCTGGGAACAACTCCTACCCTCTCCTGCTCTCTGCTGGGTGAAGACGCCCTCGTTCAGGTGGGGGAGTCGGCAGCCTGTCTTTGTGTGGTTAAACATCTGTGTATATTTCGTTTATTAGATATTCTTCTTGCCTTTTGGGTCCAGGTTTACCCAGACGGTATCCGTCACATCCGAGCAGACAAACGTGTGAACGAGTGGAAGACTCCCGGTAAAAAAACGATTGTTCGCTGTGCCGTAAACCAACGGCAGGTTGTCATCGCCCTGACAGGAGGAGAGCTGGTCTACTTCGAGATGGACCCGGTAAGTACAGCTCCACAGGGTCCAAGTGACCAATCAGGTTGTGTTTATGTCAGGATTAGGACAGGAAGTGGATGTATTTTTTTCCTGACCTGAATGATTTTGAAATCTTTTTAAGTAAAATGTTTCTTCACATTTAATCAGTTAATCAGTTGCCGCAGAGTTTCACGTGTTGATTTAAAATTCCAGCGATGAGAAGCAGAAAAATAAAATGAATAAACAAAACGGTGAAATTAAAATCATAAACCTAGTTGTTTTTATGTATTTTAGTTATGTTTCAGATTTTTCTGCACCCATTTTATTAAATAGTTTTGGAGCATAGTTTCAGTTTTAGTATAAATTTGTATTAAATATTAACTCAGTAAGTGTTCTTACTTGGGCTTTGAGTCACATTAAGCCTCGTTATCAGCTTTTTTTTTTTTTTTAATAAAGCTCAAACTCAGTCAGTTGTACTATGATGGATGTTGAAAATTTAAAATTACTGTGGTGTTTCCTCCGTCTCCAGTCCGGACAGCTGAACGAGTACACGGAGAGAAAGGAGATGTCTGCAGATGTGGTCTGTATGAGTCTGGCCAACGTCCCGCCTGGTGAGCAGCGCTCTCGCTTCCTGGCTGTTGGACTGGTGGACAACACAGTTCGGATCATCTCGCTGGACCCTTCGGTAAGAATACAGAGACTGGTGGAAATAGTCTGTCTTCTGAAATGTTTTGAAATGTTTGGTTAAAATTCCTTTCAGTGCTTTCTATTGAATAAACTAGACAAAGAATTTGTTTGTTGCTTCTGACAGCAACCGTAAATTTAACATTTAAATATTAATGCAAATGGTTTTCTAACTTGGATAACTGATTTACTGAATGTGCAGCTTTTCTCACCGCAGTGTATTCAAAATGAATGGGTGACGATGTATCATCTCTGGTGTCCCCCGTGGAACACATGCAATTGTTTTATTATTAATTTATTAAATGCCATGACTGTCATTAGGGGAGTAATGATCAGAGAAGCGCTTCATCATATCGGACTAAAAGCTGAGCTAAAGGATGAAAAGATTTCAAGTTTTAACTTTACATAACTTCAGCTCACAGAAACGGCGTTTCGTATTGTTAAACTGTAACTGCACATTCTAGTTTGACTGAACCCTCTCAGTTAGGAAAATGTTTTCATCAAGGGTAGAAATGTTTTTTAATCTCTTTGGACTTTCTTTGAATAGAGAGACTCTACACACACCTTTTAACAACAAAATAAACGACAGAATTTACGCCGATATCTTATCAAAGCTCCTTCATTAAATATAAAAAGCCCCTTTGTCCCTGTAATGGATTTGAGACCTGGTTGATCTGATCTCTGACCCTTCATCACATCCAGGATTGCCTGCAGCCTCTGAGTATGCAGGCTCTTCCTGCTCAGCCGGAGAGTCTGTGTATTGTGGAGATGGGAGGAGTGGAGAAACAGGATGAACTGGGAGATAAAGGAACCATCGGCTTCCTCTACCTGAACATCGGCCTACAGGTACTCATAACGCCCTCAGAAAGGCCTTTTACTTTTTATATAAGTGTAAAGCTTTATTGTGAAACCTGTATGTTTTGTAGAACGGTGTGTTGCTGAGGACGGTGTTGGACCCTGTGACCGGGGACCTGTCTGATACTAGAACACGTTACCTCGGGTCCAGACCAGTCAAACTGTTCAGAGTCCGAATGCAGGGACAGGAAGCTGTACGTACCAGTTGTCGTCCGTTAGGGGTGCAATGAGACAGTATCCTGGGTACTGTACATGTTTTATTAGCTGTGAAAATTTGCTTTTGTTCTTCCTCTCAGGTTCTGGCCATGTCCAGCCGTTCATGGCTCAGCTACTCTTATCAGTCTCGTTTCCATCTGACCCCGCTTTCGTACGAGACTCTAGAGTACGCCTCAGGGTTCGCCTCAGAGCAGTGCCCAGAAGGAATCGTGGCCATCTCTACTAACACTCTGAGGTATGACGACATAAGATATACGTTTTCCTCAGTTTTATTTGTCTGACGTTTCCCTCCTCGCCTGTCTGACAGAATTTTGGCCTTGGAGAAATTGGGAGCCGTCTTCAACCAGGTGGCCTTCCCCCTGCAGTATACTCCCAGGAGATTTGTGATCCACCCAGAGACCAACAACCTGGTTCTGATCGAGACTGACCACAATTCCTACACAGAGACCACCAAAGCTCAGAGAAAGCAACAGATGGCTGAGGTACGGAGAAGTTTATACAAGATTTAAAATCCTTCTAATAGACTGGAGTTAAAAACTATATCTAAAGTAAAAAGATTTGTATGATCATTGTGAAAACATCTCCTGGCCTTTTATATAAGACTTCAGTTTATTTAGTTCTACGTATAAAAAACAAACCTGTGTAATAAAACAGAAGGAGAAATGTTTTAAATGTTTTTAAGTAGATTCATAAAGAGTTTCCTTTTATAATTAATTATGAGTCATTGAATGGGAAAACCCAGCTCTGACTTACATTCTCCTGGTGGGATTACTGGACTTGGATAGATGGTTTTAGGTACGTCATTGGAAAGAGAGACAGACGGTGAAGTCTTAACCACTAAATTGAGGGTGATGGAGGATTAGGGAGGGGGTGTTGATGCTCTGAGGTTCCTGTTTCTGGTCCCCAAGAGTTCATTTATTCAGTCTGAATTTGTGTTAATGATGTTTTGCTGATTTGTATTAAGTAGCTAAGTTAGTGTTCAATAAATAAAATAAAACGGATAAAATAAAATGAGGGCTTTAGCTCAGGCCCAGCCCATATCCAAGATCAAACAAACCAAACTGGAAGATTAAACGTTAGTTTTACCCAAACAAACCTGTGAAGTTGGTTTAGGTTAAACTATTATCTTTAAACATAAATCCAGACATCTAAGCCATAAGTTGATCGTGGTGGAGTTTTAACACAAGTTCAGCAACGGAGGTGAACTTCGGTCACCAAATGGAGACGGAGACAAACTTGTCTGTCTTTAAAAAGACACAAGCTTTGAGGGGAAAATATTTTTCTTTAACTCATAAATGTATGTTGTGTGAATAAATGTCAGATTAAACCGTGTCCTGGTTGTTGTGTTCAGTTTCAGTCAAAGCCCTGAACCATAGTTGAGATTTAATAAATAAAAGTTGACATTATATGATTACTATTGATAATAATCATCATGTGCTGGCGTGGTGCTCCTGCAGGAGATGGTGGAGGCTGCAGGTGAGGACGAGCGTGAGCTGGCTGCTGAGATGGCTGCGGCCTTCCTTAATGAAAATCTGCCAGAGGCCATTTTTGGTTCCCCTAAAGCTGGGGCGGGTCAGTGGGCCTCGTTGGTGCGGCTGGTCAACCCCATCCAGGGTTCAACTCTGGACCAGGTCCAGCTGGAGCAGAACGAAGCTGCGTTCAGGTGAGCAGGATCCATAATAAGAACTTTACCCTAAAGAACAAAGAACAAAAAAAATCAGACTTGCAAAATATAACATCCCTCACTTTGTTTTTCTTTTCATGCTTTTAAGGGTGTCTGTAAGTTTCAGAACTTGCATCTTACTTTTCATGTTTTTGTTTTATTTCAGTGTTGCCGTGTGTCGTTTCACCAACACAGGAGACGATTGGTACGTCTTGGTTGGAGTTGCCAGAGACATGATCCTCAACCCGAGGTCAGTCGGTGGAGGCTTCATTTACACGTATCGTCTGACAGGTGGAGGAGAGAAGCTGGAGTTTGTTCATAAGGTGGGTTTGAAAGCAAAAGGAAGGATGTCAGAAGTATTGTAAAGGATAATAGAGGAGTAAATTAGGGGTGTAAGCAAATTTTGATACACTGAAATATTGCAATGTTTCATTTCCAGATACTGTATTTATTTTAAAAAGCACTATCGATGTTTGAGGCTTAAAATGTTTCATGCCAGTGGTTCATTCTTGTGTTGTATTTTAGCCTCCGGTAGCTAGTTGGCAGCCGTCAGCCAACTATTTGACGCCTCCGCTACTGAGGAGCCTGCCAGTATACAGTGAACCCTCGTTTATCGCGGGGTTTACGTTCCAAACAGAACCCGCGATTTGCGAAATCCGCAAAGTAGTCAGTTTTATTTTTTACAGTACTATAAAATGAAACCAAAGATCAAAACCTGTTTTCAGTCTCAAGCATTTGTTTAAGAAATAAAAATGTAATAGAAATAAAAATGTAACGTAATGTGGTTTTAGTTCAGGACGCAGAACACAGGACGCACGTTCCCACACGCAGGACGTTCATACACTGTAAAAAAAAAAAAATCTGCTGCGAAAGGTGAAGCGCGTTGTAGCGAGGGTTCACTGTAACGCTAGCTGAAACATTAGCATTATGAGTAAGCATTAGCACAAAGTATCGACGGCTGAATCTGAGCAGATTGGACCGGCACGCCTTCATAGCTAAGGTGTGGATTCATTTTGGGTTTCAAATTTAAGAAAGCAGCAAGGACTACAATAAAAGGTCTGTTGTTGGAAAAATCTGCCACGCCAGGGTCAAATACTAAGGTAACATGACGAATCTTCGAGCACACGTGGCTAGATACTACAACAATGCGCAGTTAGAACGTGCTAGTGGGCCTGGAGGACTAGGGTTGGGATTGACTGGTATAAATGCTGATCGAGGCGTTGCAGGTGTTGAAGCGATTGTTGTCTCTGGCTGGTCTTTGGGCACTTTCCCAGAAACGATCAGCATGAATCAGCTGTAACACATTTGTCACCTGATGTGGGAAAACAGCAGAAATGACGGATGAATCATTATATTTTACTCTCCACTCACGGAATTTCCCCAACCACTTCCCTGGATCAGACGTTTGATTCCTTGTGCTCACACAGACGGGATGCTGTGTTGTTTTTTTTTACATAAACAGCATGTTTTCTTCTTGTTAGGTATAAATATGCACATCATGGTAAACTTCACCTTTGACCCTTCTTCTGCTCACACACCCTCTCAGATGTTTGAAGCTTTGAAATTCCTACAGAGATTATTCTGTAAATAACTTGCAGATAAATGTTCTGAACTTTCAGGACGTTTTCAGGATTCCTCTCGTTCTTTCGCAGCACAGTGTGTAACAGTCGGGTGCGTTTTCATGTTTCATGAAGACAGGTTCTTGGTTCCGATCCATGGTTTTTGTCATCCGCTGCATCATTTCGATTGTGTTTTGTAGAATCCACATCTGGAACCTTACTAAAATAAAGCTGTTGATGCTGCTTTGAATCTGGATGTTTGTTTTCCTTCAGGACATGTAGCTTTTTAGGATCAGCTGACAACTTCTTTTCTTTAACTTTGATTTTATTTGGAGAAGCAATAAAACGATCTGAAGAGGTTTCTGAACTCATTTTTATAGACATGAACAGATGGTCCCAGTAGTGGATTATTTAAAATAAATAAAAATGTCTTGTAGAGACATCAAGTTTTTTTTTTACATTTTAAAGCTTTGTACTCTGTAAGATTTGATAAAGTTTAAGTTGATGAAGATCCAAACTTGAATTCAATTAAAGAAACACTTCAATGTTTATATTTATTCTGAAAAGTTTAATTTAATCTGGTTTGAGTTACAAGTGTGAAACACAAGAAGATAAATCAAGCACTTCTCTAACTGAGTCTTCATTTTAAATCAATTTCCCTGACGTTGTGACTAATTTAAAGGTTGATCAGTTAGTCCTAACTCATTAAACTGGTAATATGTGTAATTATTTTATTATTAACTGACACACATCACTTCTGCTTGGTGTTGGTTTATTTTACAATCGTCAGAGTTTCTGTTTAACTAATTAAGAATGAAGAGTTGTCCCTGGTTTGTCTCCAGACCCCTGTAGAGGATGTCCCGCTGGCCATCGCTCCGTTTCAGGGACGCGTTCTGGTCGGAGTTGGGAAGCTGTTGAGGATCTACGATCTGGGCAAAAAGAAGCTGCTGCGTAAATGTGAGAACAAGGTGAGAAAAGACTGGAAACACGTAGTCTCAACAGTTTCTTTTTTTCTTGTTTAGTTTTGTTTATTTTGTCTTAAAGACATTTCATAGACGGGTGATATCAGCTTTATATCTGAAATGTTTTAAACAGAGGACCAAAGTGCTGCAAATAAGAATAAAGTAAATAAAAACCTAAAACCAAAGTACAAACAGCTACAATGTGTGATTTTAGTTAAAATCTACTTATTCTGTACATTAAAATGCTGACGAATAAATATTTTTTCTTGTTTTATCTTTTATTTTCCACCAACAAAAATCGGGTTTTACCAGATTAAATTGAGATAAAAATGGACTTTAATGTAAAAAAAATAAAAATAAAGATGTGTTTATAAAGACTGATCATCCACAGGCCTTTACAGTTTGTAAAATGTTTTATTTTTTTCTCAAGATGTTTGTGAGACCTCAGGACTGCAGAACTTCTTCTGGCTGGACTCCAGCTGGAAGACAGATCCGTTGCTTGGATCTTCCATCATGTTTAGTTCTTCTGGTTAAAAACTTTCAGGCTGTAAATAAGACCGGAACAGTCAATATTTGCAGAACAGGTTCCACATCAGCTCGTGTTTTCCTGCTTACTAATTCTTTCCTTCCTCCTCTGTAGCACGTTCCCAACCTGGTGACTGGGATCTACACCATCGGCCAGCGAGTGATCATCTCCGACGTTCAGGAGAGCCTCTTCTGGGTTCGGTACCGCCGGAACGAGAACCAGCTCATCATCTTTGCAGATGATACGTACCCCCGCTGGGTGACGACGGCCTGCCTGCTCGACTACGACACCATGGCGTCTGCCGATAAGTTTGGCAACATCAGTATCGTAAGTTTAGACGTACATGGCCCGGAACTATGATTAAAATCGTCTTTTAACAATAACGTGTTTGTAGAAATGTGTTATTGTTCTACTTATCCTGAAACTCTCTTAAACTTTTAAGATTCAATTGTTTACGTTTTGGAACGTTTACAGTGATTTTGCTCTGAAGACCTCGACTTTAGACACTCGGCTGATGTTTAAGAAGTTAATCTCATGGAATTCCCAGCTTTCTGGGTGTTGCATCGGATATTTCGATTTTTATTCCCACACTGAAACTTAAAGCCATAAATATATATATCTATAAAATAATAGATGTAGCATATGTTGTACAGAACTCAACCCCAGTGAAAATAAAAAGTTTACCCCCTTCAAAACATCTGGAGGCCTTTGGAGGACTGAGCCGAGAAGATAAATAGGTTTTACCTCCTAGGTTTGTTTTCCCAGGTGCGTCTTCCTCCCAACACCAGTGACGACGTGGATGAAGACCCCACAGGGAACAAAGCCTTATGGGATAGAGGTCTTCTGAACGGAGCCTCACAGAAGGTGAAAACATCATTTATCAGCATTTCCTGAAAGCTTTCCTGACGATGTGCCTTTTTGTTTCTGAGAGAAAACACACACGTTTGTACCGCTCATGCTGTTAAATAAAAATTTTTTAAAAGTCCAACCAGGGGGTGAGAGAAACTAATAGTGAATCTTTTGCTCTGCCTCGTCTTCATCAGCCACACCTTTTTAAGCTCCAACAGATACAACAGCACACGCAGCATCCTCGTGCTTTACATCCTGTTAAACTGTTGAGGTAGCACATCGACGGGGAAAGTCCCTGCAGTTCAGACATGATGGGCTGGATTCTTTGTGACGCAGCGTTCTTCGGCTATTTTTACCCCCAAACATCGATTCGTTTGGAAATGTTCGGCTTCTATTCTGTCGACGCCCAACTCATCCTGAATATTCCGAGTGGTTGGTCACATCCAGCCCGTTAAATTGTCCTTACAGCTCAGAACCTGTTGGGGTCTTAATTTAAAATAATGTGTCACTTTTGTTTAACAATCTGAACGCTGAGTCATCGTTTGCCTTGCTCTTTTCTAGTTTCTTCTGTATGGTTTTCTGCTTTTATTTAAAAACTATTTTACTTTATTCTGCTGCTCATTATTAATTTCTTTCCCAACAGACAGACTCGAGGCTCTTGACAGAAACAAAGAAGTTTTCTTTGTGTTTCAGGCTGAAGTCGTGGTGAACTACCACGTAGGAGAGACGTTGTTGTCCCTCCAGAAAACCACCCTCATCCCTGGAGGTTCAGAGTCTCTGGTCTACACCACTCTGTCCGGGGGCATCGGTATCCTGGTCCCCTTCACCTCACATGAGGTAAATCTCTTCGGTTTTTAAAAATATTTCTTCTGTTGGTCAGACCTCGTTTATTTGATCAGCATGTTCAGGACCTTCGTCTGATCTGGTCTCCAAATGTTTGTCTCCAGGACCACGACTTCTTCCAACATTTAGAGATGCACATGCGTTCTGAGTTTCCTCCATTGTGTGGCAGAGACCATCTCAGCTTCAGGTCCTACTACTTCCCAGTGAAGGTTTGTGGTTCTGGTGAAACTTGAGAACTGATCCAGACCTTTCTGCAGTCTATTAAAGTGGTTCAGGATCTACAGTTCTCCAGAGTTTCTGAAGCCCTTTCAGTTTTTCTCAGCTTCAGTTTTTGTTCATGAACGTTTTCAAAGGAATGTTTGACCTTGTCTGGCGGCACGGTGGATCAGTTTGTAGAGCTGTTGCCTCCCAGCAAGAAGGTCGCCGGATCGAATCCCGGCCAGGGACGTGTCGGGGTAGAGTTTACATGTTCTCTCTGTGCTTCCTCTGGGTACTCCGGTTTCCTCCCACAGTCCAAAAACATGACTGTTAGGTTTTTTGGTAACTCCAAATTGTTCCTAGGTGTGAGTGAGAGAGTGAATGGTTGTTTGTCTCTGTGTCCCTGTGATGGACTACAGACCTGTCCAAGTTAGCCCCGCCCCTCGCACTGTGATGGACCAGAGACCTGTCCAAGTTAGCCCCGCCCCTCGCACTGTGATGGACCGGAGACCTGTCCAAGTTAGCCCCGCCCCTCGCACTGTGATGGACTAGAGACCTGTCCAAGTTAGCCCCGCCTCTCGCACTGTGATGGACTAGAGACCTGTCCAAGTTAGCCCCGCCTCTCGCACTGTGATGGACCGGAGACCTGTCCAAGTTAGCCCCGCCCCTCGCACTGTGACTGATGGATATGGGCACCAATGACCCTGAAAGGAGGAAGCGGGTAACAGATAACGGATGGATGGATGTTTGACCTCTGTCCCTTCAGAACAAGCTGAACAAAGTCTTTAGTCTCTTTGGGTTTCAGAGACTCAGCCTGGTTCTGGTTCTGTAGTTGGATTCAAGGATCTACAGAACTATCCAGTCCCTTCTAAATCTCAGGTCTTGTTCTGTTTCAGATTCTGTCAGCTGGAGAGAATTTTTTTGGTCCAAAGCTTGTTCTTCTATTGCCTTTTTGGCTAGTTTTATCATAAAGTCTGGAGAACTGTTGACCCAGAACCACTTTAGGGGTTCCAGAAGAGTCTGGATCATTGGGGGAGAATACTGGATCAGAGGTTCTGGATAAGGGTTGTTAATGTGTTTGGGTGTTTTGTTTGTTTCCTGTAGAATGTGATTGATGGGGACCTCTGTGAGCAGTTCAACAGCATGGACCCACACAAACAGAAAAGCGTGGCAGAAGAACTGGACCGGACGCCACCAGAAGTCTCTAAGAAGCTGGAGGACATCCGAACTCGCTACGCTTTCTAATCCTGAGCAGAACTGTCTTCTGAGGAGTCACAGGACCTCTTCCAGGGTTTCTCTGATCAGGAAGAAGTGAGCAGCTGTCGCACACACCTGACCTCCGACATCGTCACCGTCGGGTTTTCACATCTCGTCTCGTTGGTCAGCGCCGACCACACCGGCGGCAGCTCCAACTCGATCTGAAATATGACACTGCCGTGAACAGAAGTCCTACCTGGATCCACCGCCAGCTTCTGCTCATCTGAACACTTGTTCAGATTTTGTCAGACAGAGCAGCTTTTTCACGCGTTTCTGTTGACTTTAAATCCTTTTTGTTTGTTGTGATTATTTTGTATTAATTAGACTCAAACTGTTGGAACATCACCTCCACCTGTTGTTCTGAGTATACAGACGCCTCTCATTAAACGGCGGGAAACTCAGACTAAATAAGTGGCTGGAAAAATTCTGAAAATTCCCAACCTCAACCACAGACGGCATTCCACAGAAATCACTGGATTCTGGGGTTTGTGGGCCGGAGTGGTGGTCTGCTCCTGTAAATAAAGTTGTTTTTATAAAACCATCTGTTTGTGTCCTGCTTCTGGCCTCTGATTAACACCCAGTCACTGGATTTTACTACATGTTCCTTCTGTGGGTCAGAACAGGTCAGTTCAACAGGTTTTTCAGTTTGATTCGGATCCAAAGGAACATTCCTCTTGTTGGATCTCTGGAACAAACTGCTGCGTATTCACAGGTGAAATGGTTTCTTGTTGATGGGCCTGGACCAATGAGTCAGCACTTGTTTTTAAATATACCTGTTGGTTTTGACAGTCAAACAACAACTTTTAGCCGTTCTGTCCAATCGTTCAGGAGGTTTTAACATTTCCGTTTCAACTTAAGCAGGGCCCAGCGGCCCTTTGGCTGAACTCCGGCAGCGATACCGTACGACACGTGGATGGAGGAGCAGAACGTTCTTGTTGCTCAGGTTCTGGTTTTAGTTTTGGACATCAGTTCTCCAGCGGCTGCAGATCTTCAGGATGTTTTTGGATTTGTTTTAATTTCTAGATGAAGCCGTTTTCTTTCTGTTCTGGTTTCCACCAAAAAGCTGGGTCTGTTTTTAATGACGGTTCTGCCTGAAGGCCCGAACCTCGACGTTGAGCCTTGGTTTTCAGCTTTATGCTCACAGAACACATTGAACTAACAAAGGTTCTGATCCAGCTGTGGCCCAAAACACTCACAGAACTTTGTAAAAATCTGAACACAGCTGATATTTTGATGGTTGAACTGAAAAGAAGCGTAGAAAGGTTCGTCATTTTAAAAAACTAATTCTGTTTATTCTTTGCTTTGTTCCAAAACTTCATGTTGAGATGCACGATTAATATTTTAAATGAACTTAATTAAATGTTAGGTAGAGAAATTGTAACGGCTTAAAAAAGCTCTCTGGGCAGTTCAACTCATGATTCTTCATATTTTGCTTCCTACAGTAAATCCAGCAGAACGGTGTGGGTGGAGGTCCACTTCTGTCCATCTGGGATCAGTTTAGCGTCCCTTCGGTGGACAGATATAACTCTGACAGGAACCTGATGATTTTCAGGACAAACAGAAGCTCTCAGCTCAGTTAGACTAAACTTATCAGAACAATGAAACGGACCACAGAGCAGCTTTGTTAAATCTGTAAAACCTAACAGAGCGGAGACGGATTTCTCCTGCCAACATTTATTTTCACCACCAGTTCGTGCTGGGCGGGTTTTTTACACGTTATTTCAAATTGTCCCTCTGATCATGTGACACCTTTCCTCAGCTGATCGGTGGATGTTTTAGATTTCACTTTGTCTTTTTTTAAATGTGAAACCTGAGAGTGAAGAGAACAGAACTATGTCCCTGACCTGGGACTGTTCTGTCCCTGACCCCTGGACTAAACTGTCCTTGACCCTAGACTTTTTTTGTCCATGACCCTGTTTGGGTTTGGGTTTTGTTTGGTTCTCAGTTCTTTGTCTTGTGTCTGTAACAAGCTGTCCTTGTCCTGCTCAGACTGTGTTTACATCATATTTGCATGTATTGTTGCCTAATTATAGTCCTGTAATTGGCTGTTTGGTCCTTTTGTTGTTTTTCAAATCTTATTGCAGTTTGTTTGGATGCTGCAGGACAATGGAGCCATTTCTCCCGTTAGCAGGTCCAAGGTCAGACTCTACAGGCCTGAGTCAGCAGGTCAAAGGTCAGACTCTACAGGCATGAGTCAGCAGGTCATGACCTCTAAAACCAACATGGCAGCAGAATTTAGGTTTGTTTCAACTGAATGAGCCAGAAGGCCTCCAAATGAAAATAAAATTTAAAAATGTGTTTCAATGAATTGATCAAACTTTAATTTAGAACAAAATATTGCAATAAATTTTTTTCATGTTGCTTTTAAAATAACATCACTTGGTCTGAGAAATTTGTTTCCACTTATAACAGCCAGTGTTAGCAAAATATCTGTCATACGGATAGTGTTACAGCCGGTAATGTCTTCTCCAGGCCCTGTGATGGACTGGAGACCTGTCCAGGTTAGCCCCGCCCCTCGCACTGTGACCCCCGTGACCCCGAAAGGAAGAAGCGGGTAACAGATAATGGATGGATAAATGTCTTCTCTAAGGTCTGTTCATCCGCTGATGGACCACATATGGCTCCAGGTGATGATGGTGATGAAGAGGATGGCTTTTGATGTTGCTGTGGAAAATGAGGATATCGATGCTGAGGATGATGAGCGTGAGGATATACTGAAATTAAAATGAGGATGAGAATGATGAAGGTGTGAGGGGGGAGTCGCGTTTCAGCTTCTGACCCAGTAACTCTTCCACGATCACCCCGTGATAGAATAATTCTTACATGATCGCCCGCCACGTGGCGGTCAGTAATCAGAATAATCTGTAAAATATTTGGATTAACAGTTTTGGTTTTCTCTGCAGCTCCTGTCGTTGGTGTTTTTGCTCAGCAGGCTCGGTTCTGAACCGATCCGGTTTCTTCCATGATGTGAAACGTAATCCGGACTGAGGATGGGGACGGTTCTGGAGGAATGTGACTGGATTTGCCCCGGTCTCTCCTGGGTTTTCCCCCTCTGAGCTCAGCAGACACATGTGGTTGTGGGGGAGGTTCGGTCCCTGGTTTTGGTCGGTTCTGACTCTTCGGATGCAGAAAGAGGAGCCGGTACCGGTCCACTCATGGATGGAGACAGCTCAGACATTTTTCTTCGAGGAACCCGTGCGCCGCGCGGACTCCCACGCGCTCGCGTGAGAGAGAGGGTGGTTGACTTGCACATGCGCAGAAGGACTCCGACTTTTACCTGTGGAAACAGGTGAATCAGCGCGCGCGCGCGTCTGTGTCAAGATACGCGAGACACTTCAAATCAAAGCTCGACTTTCAAAATAAATCTGCTTTTATAAAAATCAACTAAACTCAAATGAAATCAGCGGAAAATTAATTTATTTGTCCAAAAGCGCTGCAATTTAAACCAAATGGACCCAATTATAAAGGTTTTCACTCAGAACCGAGCCGTCCTCTGCAGGAAACATTTACATTGTTTTTGCGTTTTTTTTTATTTATTGTGATAACAACCGGAAGTGGGCTGTCTCTGGGGTGGGGTGGGGTGGGGTGGGAGGGGTGGAGAGTGTTGTGGACAGACTTTTATTGTGAAATCAGTCTGTAGTTCAGTCCGAGATCTGAGGTGGATCAGGTCGGAGCTGCAGGATCTTCAGGGTGGACTTCAGGCTCCGAGGGCGCGCTTCATGAAGCCAGAATGACCCTTGACCTCTGACCCCTCTGTGGATTTTTACAGACCAGGTTCTACCGGTCCAGACCCAACGCGTCCCGGGAGCACCGAGGACACCGAGGACAGGTGAGGACTGTTCCGGACTGTTTGACTCAAACCACTCATGTGGTTCTGTTCTGGTTCTGTGCGGCTGAAAGTGCGCAGCAGTTCTCCCGCGACACTTTCAGTTTCATCAGGTGCGCTGAGCGCGTGCACGTGCTGATTCTGAAGGACGCGAGGGGTTCGGATCAGCAGTCTCTGGAAACTGGACAGTGGTTCAGTTGCAGCTTGTTGGATTTATTTATTTATTTATTTATTTATTTATTTATTTATTTATTTATTATCATATAAATTATGAGCAGAAGTTTGTTAATAAAACGGTCCAGGACCATCATTAAAACCTTTAAGCAACAGAATTTGTGACTCTGTCTCTGGACCCGTCTGTTTCCAGCGGTACTTTCAGAACATTTTGTTTACACCAAAACAACTAGGCTATTTTTTCTGCTGGAGGCTGATTCTGATCCAAACGTTACAGTTTAAACACAAACTAAATCTTCACGTTCTGTTGTCACTGTTTGAAATTCATTTATTTTCTTGTTTCAAAAACTTTTTTTAATTTAGTTTTCTTTGATTTTGAAAATTGGTAATTATTTTTTTTCACAACAGAAGTTTGATGAAATCTTTGAAACTAAATAAAAAGCTGATTTTTAATCAAACTTCAGTTTTGTTGACTTCTGGTCCCTTTTAATAAAGATCAGAGATCCTTCTTGAATTATTTGAACTTTGAGCTGGCAGTGCTCGATGACCTGAAGCAGCAGGTTCTGCCGGTTCTGTGGGTTCTGCTCAGCTGCTGGTGCTTTCTGCAGGTGGTTCTGTTGCTGAACTGAGAGGTTTTTGGACCACAGGGCCAAACATGGAGCAGACAGAGGACATCGGTACTAAGCACTGTCTCTATATCTTTCTCCCATTACTAGACCTCCTGGGTTTCTGGTTCTGGTCCTGATTGAGACCACCACACTGAGACTATTTGACAAATCTTGCTGATTGAGACATCCTGACTAAGATCTCCTGAATGAGACCACCACTCTGATACCTCTTGACTGAAATCGTCTGACTGGGACCACCAAACTGAGAACCACTGATTGAGACTTTTTGAGAGAGATGTCACTGAGACGACTAAATGGAGACCCCCTGAATAAGACCATCACATTGAGATCTCCTGAATGAGACCACCTTTCTGAGACCTCC
>JAVKLF010000011.1:19018279-19029687 GCA_034783495.1 Millerichthys robustus | reverse complement strand
GCTGATGTGTTTATCAATAGTTTGAGCTAATATAATTAGCTCAAGTGCTACTGCCATATCTCCATATGTACATTAGCTCAAGCGCTAATGTGAAAGCTAAAAGGCTAAAGCTGAGTTGAGCTAACCATGAAGCAGCTCTGTTGTCGCCTATCATCATTTTCAGTGTAAGTCTAACTCATTTCTACGTTCACCTGTCTGTCAACGCACTCTGGTTTCATTTAAAAGGGCTGATTGTCAGATAATGTCCAAAATTCAATGTTTAAGCTGGATAGAGCTTGCAGCACTGGAGCACCTAGTAAGTGTCATCCTTACCCAGAATGCTTTCTGACATAACATGGCGACATCCGCGTGACAACATATTTTTAAATGTATTAAAACTAAACAGCTTACAGTATTTTTACTGACTTGTTTTATATAGTTAAAGTAACTTTTTATTAAATGATGACTAACGTTACAACTAGTCTGCGTTCCTTTTAACACACAAAGGACTTAATATTCCACAGGTTGCTACTTTTAACTGAGGACAGATGTTTTGTAATCATGCTTTTAATACTTAGACTTTAAGGAATGACTAAAAGAGCCTGTCTGAGTTCATTTGTCTGCAGGGTTAGCAAGTTATCGCCAAGAACCACTGGATGGATTTTGATGAAACTTACAGAAGGTGATCACTGGATGTACACCTACAACTGATTAACTTTTTTAGTCAAGACAATTCAAGATGGCTGCCACAGACAACTGAATTTAGAAAACACAAAAATGACTAATTAAGCCATATTTAAAAACTAAAATTTAGTATGGTAGCAGCTGAAATGCATTCCAAACACACAACAAAAGAAACTGAATGAGATTGTACATTTACAAAATTTGGCTAAAATGGCTGTCCCTGAAAGTGTGGTCTCCTGTGGGCGTACACCTAGTTATCAGCAGACCATGGAGAACCAACAGGTATGTATGGGGTGTAGCAGCTCAGAAAGGTAAGGAGATGCAGGACCGTTGAAATATTTAAAAACAACAAATAACTTAATTTTAAAATAGATTGTAAAACGCTTTAATTTAACTGTAAACATAAGTTGCTTAGACAGAGGAGATGGATCTGTCCCGGCGTCAGGGTTCAGGTAGAAACTGTGCGGCCTTGTACCGTGGAAAATGGCACACTGGTTGAAATAGCATCCAAACCACCAGGGTGACTTAAGAGAGCAGGGCGCTCCAGAACAGACCTGTTTGTGTGTCATCCCTTAAATGTGCAGCGTCACTTAACCTCTGCAGTCTTCTCAGACAAAAAGACTGAGTAGCCTACATTACTCAATGTGAAACGGCATGATTTATTTTTAAACACGGGTCCCTTTGTGCCGCTCCAAACAGCTGTGGCACGCGGGGACGGGATATTATGTTCTTACAGAGCATATCTGGTCACATTATAACCAGAAATAAATGTTTAATAAAGGCACTTTAGTTGCATTTATAGCACAAATGATTAAAACGTGGGCTGATATTCAGTTCAGCAGTGGGGATCAATTATTCATTGAAATGTTCAGTTCAGGCCATCTGTTTAAGAAAGTCCTAATCTAAAACAAATACTTGCTTCTTGATCAGATATTTATCCAATAAGCTTTAAAAAAACAGTTGCACAGTTGACCTGAAAAAAAAATCACAGAAATTTAAATGCAATGAACATCTTAATTAAATTTTTTCTACTGTTTCACGTCCGAGATCACAAATAAATTTTTCAGTATTGTTTTTTATTCCCTCTCTTCATGAAAGGTGGGTAGTGATGTCATTTCCTGTGTCTATATAGTCTGTCTGTTAACTAAATATCACACAAACCCATTTACTGATTATGGTAAAACTCAAACAGTAATCACTGGATGCACATCAATAACTAATAAACTTTTTAAAGCACCACGATTCAAGTTGGATAACGTAGCTAACCATCTTTAGCTAACACAAAACCAGCTTTAGTTCAGTGAGTTCTACACATACTGAGCTAAAATTGATGTGGTAGTAGCTGAGAGTTAGTCATAACACATCCTCTGAGTGTGACTTCTGGTTATGCATTGGCTCTATCGACTACATTTCAGGTCATAAAATGATCTTAGTCTAAAATTATTCTGTAGGATAAATCAGTTAGGGATATGATTTTTATTATTTTTATTGTATTTATTTGCCCCTGTAAAACAAATACAGATAATGATGTGAAACCTGCTGAGCCAAAATGGGCTTTTGGTTATTTTTTGTTTGTTTGTTTTAATTGTATTGGTTTTATTATTGTGTCTGTAGGAGCTGAGCCCAGATGTCACCTTGTTATTTGGAAAGCTGACAGAGATTTACAGAATTGCTAAACAAAAATTTCGAAGTGACTGGAAACAGCAGATTTGCGTGCATTATTTATCCTGATGATAAATGTTAAATAGGCAGAGGCCTTCTGTGTCACAGCTGGACGGACTGGACCTGTGGCTGCTGCTGCTGATGTGCACACACACACACACACATATGAATGGGCCGCTTTAGGCTAGAAAATAAAACAGGTTTCTGGAAAAAATAAATGCAACAAATGGTATTTTATTCTGTTTTACTGCTTGTAGAGGACAAAAATTGACACTCGGGCGCTACATTGTTAAAGAGTAACAAGTTTGGCTCCATCTTGTTAGCCTTCTGTTTTCAATAACAAGCACCTAGCTTGCGCTAAGCTAACAAACCAACTGATATTTGCTGAAGAGGCTATGTTGTATTAGCTGGTTAGCATGCTCCTGTTTGCGGTTTCTCTGCAAGCTGACTCCTTCTGGTGTCAGCACAGGCAGTTTCCAGTAAACAAATAACAACAAAAGAGGGTAAATAAACAAAGAGAACGCCGCTACCTGGGTGATTTTCAGTTTGTCCGGAATGAGAGCAACTGTCATGGGGTTAGCAAGTTCGCTGTCACCCGTTTTGGGAATTTCTCTGCTCATTTGTGAAACAAAGCAAGGACAGGAGAGAGAGCTCGGGATATATTTACCAGAACCGAACATACATAACATAATCACACACTACACACTGTGTGTGTGTATGTATGTGTATGTATATATATGTATATATATATATATATATGTATATATATATAAATATATATATGAGTTTATATGTATCCCCTCCGCAATACACACAGTGACGATTAGAGCCGAGACCTCTCAGCTGTTTGTGACTGAGTCAGAACCGTTCCTCTAACCTTTGTAATGCACCCGCAGGTTGTTCTGTGACAGCCCGATGTAGCTGTATTTATCCTTGGGACTCCAGGATCGGGGTAACGGGGTCTCTTCCTCGTTCACAGCCGGGTACAGCCGCTTCAGCCTTTCGCTCAGTTCTTGCTCCGAGTCCTGCTGATAGTTAAAAGCTGGATCTCCTATCAACGGCAGGCTTCCCGAACCGAGCTCTGCCATTTTTGACTTGTAATTTTCCGGGCCCTTTTGGCGTTTGCGTCTTATTGTTGTTGTTGGTTTGTTTCGACCCAGAGTCCGGTGTCAGTCCGCTGGAGCTGTGGGCTGAGGGAGTGAGAGAGACTGTGGGGAGAAAATAGCAGCGGTGTGACATCCCCGGATAAGCAGCAGAATGTACTGAAGGCAGGACAGGTGCATCATGGGTACTGTAGTTCTGATGACTGTACAATGACTCCACAGCTGTCAATCCTGTTCATCTTTACACTTAGACAACCAAGAAGTTCAAAAAGTCTCAGGACTCCACCTCTCTCTCCACCAGAATGATATTGCTGCATTTCTAGGTAAGCGGCTAAGCTAGTGAAGGACGGGTTGGCACAGAACATTTTATTAGCACATCTTAACAAGCTAATAACAGTACCCATGTGAAGTCCCATGTGTTCATGCCTTGTTCTTTTAGATGATTACATGCTCTAACTTTATTTTCTTTGCCATGGTTTGTTTTATGAGCACCATGAAAGGAAGGGTACATGTCCTCAGATAAAAATTGGTCTTTTTTTGTGGTGGCATAAACTGGATTTATTCATTTATTTTTGTGGAGCTTGCTGTAAGTCTGAGTTTCCTACAGTTGTGCCACAAATCAGACACTCTTTGCTCCTTTGTTTCTTCTTGTAATTGTGCTGCTTGGCTGTCAGAAACTTGAATATATGCCTGATGGAAAGCCCCGCCTGGATTACAGATCAGCAATATGTTCATCAGTAAGATCACAACTGTGCTGTTGCTGTGAGGTTCTGCTGATGGTGAGGCATTGTAAACACTTTCCAATTACTGTGTTCTTAAAGAGGAAATGTGGCTGCATTGGTGCTATGCTAACACTGTATATGAAGACTTGGTGTGTAAGATTATGTGTGTTTGGGAGTGTTTGTGTGTCCCTGCAGTACTGGTCCATGTCTGTGTGTGTGCATACAGTACACATATAAAACCACTGAAATATAAACACGGGCAGCAAGGCCACCCATGGTGCAAGATACTGCTAACAAGATGAGAATTGATTGATCATATACTCTTCTGTTGATGTTCCTCTTCATGCTCAGAGAGCACCTCAGTCTTAACATGGATTAAACAGTTATAACCGATTTTGTGTTTAATTTAAACTGAGCACCAGTCACAGAAAAGTTTGATTTCTATTTGAAAAACAAAGCTTCAGACTCTGTTCTGCAGCAGGTGAAGAATGCAGCCTCCAAGGACCAGCTGTGGGTCTTCATTTTTGCCATGATGCTGTGTGTTCTGATTAATTTTGGCACCATGACTGACATCCCCACCTCAAGGATTTGATTAACCGGAGAGTGAATCACCTTGGCAAACAATTACTGGGTGTTAAAAAAAAATCCAAAATAGTAAGCAAATAGGCCATGAAGCCGGTCTAGTTACTGAGACAATACAGGATACAGGATATGGATTTGGAGCAGGGGTCTGCAACCTTTACAAGCAAAAGAGACATTTATTCCCCTTGCATCGCCAATAAAATGTGTCCACAGCTGCAAACATGCTACAATGCTGTTTTTCCTGTAGGAAAATATATTTTTATATATTTATATTTATATATTTTTATATGTATATAAACCTTTATCAGACTGATCGGCATCTATATTTTAATATAGATGCAGATATTTGCATATACTCAATAAAATTCACCAGCAGAAATATCAAAATCATAATTTAAAAAAATCAACTGCTGTTTTTCCTGGGTATTCCAATTTTGCCCACAAAGTCTCAAACTAGATAACATTTATGCTTCTTTAAAAAAAACATATATGTACAATTACCAAAAAAAGAAATATTGTTTTTTTTCTAATTAATTTATGTTAATTAAAAGCAGAGATTTTACACACATGAAACCTTTCATGGTTGATTTTTGCTATCTCCATATATCCACCGACAAAGTCTCTATGGCTGACCCGTTTTTGACTGCTGGATGGCAGACAGCTTGTTACAGTCTAACCCCGATCATTGTGGAGGAGGTGGAACTCAACCAAATAGGTTTTATTATAGCTGTTATACATACAGTACAGATATGCATGTCTGTGGGGCTTAGGCATGACAGCTTTAAGGCTGCAATTCCCACAATGCACCGCGTTCATTACGTCCTGGCTGCGTGCCCTCGTAGAACAGGAGACATTGCACCGTCCATCGTGCAGCCGGTGTTCTGTAGAAGTGGTCCTGGCCTCGGCGTTAGTCAGAGGTAAGTTTGAATTACTTGTTTTAAACGAGTTCTCCCACCACCTAGTGACTCGAAACACGCGCAAAAACAAAAGGCACTTGTTTGGTCAGACATATGAATAAATAAAACACGTTACCCGTTAAATAAATTAGCTGCTCTTCCCGGTATTTGGGCTAAATGTCGGGCACGCCTATGTGAGTTAGCAACTGCAGGACTCCAGAGCTGTGAGTTCGGGCCCCGCAGGACGTACCAGCACATAGAAGGGGATGGATATTTTTAGCATCTGGACAGAAAACCAACACCCGCCTGTCAGCCACTCAACACTTGCAAGAATAAATTCCCGTGACGTTTAGCATTAGCTTGGGGCTAGCTGGACCACCCCCACCCATCCAAACAAATTAGCTCACAAGCTAGCAGCGGCTACTTACCTAACATCAACTGGCTCTACAAAAATAACTTTACTGTTACACTGGCAAATATTTTCCGCTTTCTACGCTATAATCTTAGCTTTGTTTTACGGGTCTAATGCATTTATGTTCTGTAGTTATATTACTGGTTTCGTGGCTAATAATGTTTAGCGCGCTCAGATTGTTCCAGCAACAACAGTTAGGTTATGAAGGGTCACGTGACCCGAGTTGTCAGCGGTCCAGTTAAACCGAGCTCAGCAATAAACCGTTATTAGTTTTCTGGGGATTTACTTTAGAAACATAATGTATGTCTGTTAATCATCCTAAAAACTAAGTGTTAGCTTCTTCTGTGAATGTTTTATTTTACTTTAAGCAAAATCAACTTATTCATGTTCTAAGTTTAAAGTCTGTTTTCTTTTGGACCAGTTTTAAGTATTTTTAAGTTATAAAATTGTGGATCAGATTGAACCAATAATCCCCCCTTCCTTGATCTCCAGTTTAGACCTGAGGTCTCTCTGTTCGCTGTTTGCATGTTCTAGTTTGAGTTCTTTCAGGGTACTACGGTTTCCTCCCACAGACAAAAAAAACCATGCATGTTAGACTGTCTTTATGCATTCATTGCAAAAGAGATCTGTGATCTCAATGGGGTTTTAATTCAGCTGTTTGGTTCTCATTTGTCGGCAGAGAAACATTTAAATTACAATAATTATAGTTAGATTTTGGTTTAACACTGAGGGTGGTACATAATTGGGCTGCATTCACAACACAAAACTACAAGAGTAAGCTGCAAAGAAACAAATATTGTTCATTATGTTTTCAATTATCATTGAAAACCCAAACTAAAACTCAAAGGCAGAGATGAAGGAGGAGAGAAAAAATAGTCTGACAGAGTTAAGGACTATGTTGAGAAAGTAGACAAGCCTTTGTTTCTTTTAGAAGAGGAGTGCAGAGAGGAAGCCTGTTTTCCAGTCCTCCGGCACAGCACTGTTTGTAGAAACAGCAAAATATAATCTGACAATTTTACTGACAATGCGATTTTGCCCAGCCCTAGTGGAACCTTGACTTGTGAACACAAAACCTAAACGAGAACCTGCTGTATGATGTTGAATAAAAAGGCTCTTTCACCTGACGGCTCAGATGCCTTTGAGCTGTCTCGTTGTGACTTCTGAAAATAGGTTTTAGATGATTTCTCAGATATTTTTTAACTTGTTTTCTGGTTTGTTTTGTTCTGTTACTCCAACTTCTCATTGTGTTGCAGGGTGATTCAGGATGGCGGAGCAGCCTTTGTGGGAGCAGATAGGATCCAGCTTTGTGCAGCACTACTACCAAATGTTTGACAATGACAGATCGCAGCTTGGATCAATATATGTAGGTTTAACTCAGATAGGAGGCACATTAAAATTTATAAAAATTACATTTTACACAATGTCCCAACTTTTTTAGAATTGTAGTTGTCTAAATTTCCACTTGCTCTGTTTATTGTTTTTATTTTTAGAAGCTGTTTTGAGTAAAGTGACATTGGTTTATGAAATAACTTTTTGTAACTTCATTCCTCTGTTTCTCCTCAGATCGACACATCATGCCTTACATGGGAAGGACAGCAGTTTCAAGGGAAAACATCAATCGTCGAGAAACTCGCTGTGAGTTTTTCTGGTAACTTATTGCTGCACAGAGGTCAAGTGTGTTGGTTAATGTGAAACAGTGGCATTGTTTTGTTTTGATAATCACCAACAAAAAAAGGCTGATACTGTTAAAACCAAC
This sequence comes from Millerichthys robustus, assembly GCA_034783495.1. Classification (NCBI taxonomy): domain Eukaryota; kingdom Metazoa; phylum Chordata; class Actinopteri; order Cyprinodontiformes; family Rivulidae; genus Millerichthys; species Millerichthys robustus. The sequence continues at coordinate 19,021,891 of JAVKLF010000011.1, read as the reverse complement.
AGGTGGTTAATTTATATCTTCTATCAGAGAAGTTCACTAAGACAAAAGACTCGCATTACAAAGGCTGAGGAAGAGGAGGGGACGGGTTCTGGACCAGTCCGTCTGCAGTCATGACTTGTCCTTAGTAGAGAAACCTAACGTGTGACAAGTGCGTCCTCAAACTGTTGGACACCTTAAGACTTGGATATTTGTCTAAAAATTTCCCATGCTCAGATGATGTTTTCAGATGCATTTTAAAAACGTTTTTCTTTTTTGTGTCCTTGACGAAATAACGGCCGAATTCCACTTTTTACATATTTTTGCTGAATTCCACATTTTCATTCTAAAAGGTGTGTAAATATAAAGTGACTAAAAAATAAATTTAAGAAATGAATAGCCACAGAATTCAACATTTAATGGCTATTCCATTTTCACAAATAAGAACATTAAATGTTTTTACTAGTTATTTAAAATTATTTACCTGTCTTTTAGGAACAAAAAAACAAATCTCACTTTAAAAAGCTCTCCTTTTTATAAAAATAAAAACTCTTGAGTTGCAGTTAACATTAAATGTGCCATAAAGAAACATAAAACCTACAAGCAGTAAATTTGTGAACACTTGCCCACTGAATAGGACCTAAGCTCATTTTTACTTCTGTTATAGCAGAGCCCCTCCTTGTTTACTGTGCGCTTTCATGTTTGCTGAAGGAATATCTGATGCCACACAGCAACAACATCTTGGCATGTGGCTCACTCAGATCACTGCTTCTCCCCGTTTCTGATGCGAGTCTTTGACTGGAAGTCTCTTGTAATATAACGCGTCCAGCCGATCGTGTTCTGACAAAACTTACAGAAAAGTTGTAGCCCAGATTCATAACACTCTACTGTATTGTTCTGCCCCAAACTTTACGCCAAGCTTCATATTTTTAGAAGATGGCGTTTCCGTGAGCCTATTTGCCACAGCTGACTTTTTTTTCTCTCTATCTCTTTGCGTGGAGAGCGAGAGATCAACCTGTGTGTACCTAACCAGGTAATGTCAGGTACAGGGAGCAGCAGCGGCCAAAATACCTCAAACTCACCCAAATAAACATTTTTTTTGCGATTCTGTCTTTTATACTGGATTTCATTTTATTTGGTAAATTCCCTGATTCCGTTAGCATTTTCTGCATTGGAAAAACCATAGGATCCTACATTTAGTTGTTTTTGAGTTTTTACCCAGGCCTTTAAACTTCACCTTCAACTGTATTTCCTCGAATTTTGAAAGAACAACTTCAGGATAATTTAGAGGAACTTGGGGATTACTGGTATCCTAAAACTCCTGAGTTAATCCCAACCTTGTGTTTTCTCTTTGTTCGCTAGAGCCTCCCCTTTGCAAAGATTGCTCATAGTATAACAGCGCAGGACCACCAGCCCACTCCAGACAACTGCATCTTGAGTATGGTCGTAGGACAGCTTAAAGTAAGTTTTTATTTCATCAAGTTTTTGCAGCCTTCCTTCTTTTAACAGCTTTAACAATTAGTCTTCTTTAGAGGATTAGTCCAATTTTGAGCACTCCGTTTTCCAGAGACACTTGGACTATGTTCACACTGCAAGCCTTCATGGTTTTAATTATTTTTTTTTTTTTATTATGCTGAGTGAGAATTTCATTTATGTGGTTCACAAAATTTAGTGCTAACTTAAAAAAATTTAAAAAATGCCGGTTAGGAAGCACAGGTGATATACTGTAAATAAAGAAGTGTGAAGGAAAACAGACACTGTTGCAAGGAAAACCACAGTTGCGACACAAAATAAATCAGTGTTTGGACATTAAGCTCTGAAACTTATAGTTCTAAACTGAAAGTTTCAATTCTAATAGTGCTCAAACATAAACTACTAAAGTAAGGCATGTCCGCTGGAGTTGCTGAAACCTCGCCAGCATGGAGGAGCTTTTTTTATTGTTATTATTATTTTTTTATTTTTTACAAACTTTATTCAGACCAATGTCTTATTTTTGGGAAGGTTGCAGTACAAAATAAAAGCTGTAACAATCAACTGTTAAGTGCATTGACTTATGGCTTGCACGTTGAATTAACTCGCCTCCTACATTGCAGTTCCTGTGATGTGACTATTGCACTTGCGTACATTGCGATGACCATTGCTCAAACAATATATCATGCAGCCCTAGTTGACACTGATCTGATAGTGGCTTTCAGGAAGTCCAGAGAACGTCTGATGGTGGTAAACTTCAGAGATACAGACACCGAGAACCCTAAATGTAAAAAAGCTGAGCTTAATGCTCGATGTTTGACGCCCATTTCTTGTCATGATAACCTGCTTTGTTCAGTTTATTCCATGAGAATTAATGGAGCTTCATTCTACTTGGAAGTATGGGTTTGTGGTAAACTAAATGTGATTTTAAAAACCCTTTCCTGCTCCGTATTTCTCTGCAGGTAGATGAAGACCCGATCATGGGTTTTCACCAGAGTTTCATCCTGAAGAACATTAGCGACGCTTGGGTGTGCACCAATGACATGTTCAGGTTGGCCATTCACAACTTTGGTTAGACCGCCATCTTGTCACAGACGGGCAGGGGCAGCCTTAGTGAAGGGTACTTTGAGACGAAGTGTTGAGGGATGGCGAGAAGAAGCTGCTCTCGTCCCTCCCCTCCACCTACCGCCTCATTCACGCCAGTTTGAGAAACAAACATCGGATTCTAGATGTCAATCACCGAACCTCGTCCAGGTGGGTTCCTTCCCTGCATCCCCTTTCAGCCCAGCAAGTACAACTGCAGCACTTTTCTTCGCTGAGAGCCAGCTGACTAGTCAGACGCCCCTGTCTGCCCCTTCGCTGATCTGCATGACGCTGGGAGCCCCTCGTTTAAAACAGTCTCCACATTCAAGCCACCAGAAGGACAAACAGCTGATTGACGCCATTAACTCGTTCATGCTCCGTTCTGCTTTTCTTTCATTCTAATCCACTCTGCTGTCGACCCGGTTCTGTTAAGCACTGCTGTTGACTGGTTTGTAGCTCCATGTTTAGGTTCCCAGTCTCGTTTCTTCAGTTCTAATCTCTTTTGGTTTTAGATGCTGTTTGTGTTTACTTCAGCTTGTATTCCATTATTCCTCTCTCTGATGTCCTGCAAACCGAAGAACAGCAGAGGACAAAGTTCTTGTTTTCTCTGATTCTGCGTCTTTTTTCCTTCACTCACATCTGGCAGTTAACATGGACTACAGCCATGATACAAAATAAAACCTGGACATTTTTCTTAATTGTGTGGTCTCTTCATATTATTGCTTCTCAGTTTCTTTTCATTTTAAACAGACCCTTTAGATCTATTTCCTTGTATTGCCGTCTTGATTGGTTTCCAGTTTGGCTTCCGGCACTAAGTTTCACCGTTGGTGATGTACATTTTTTACATATTTTTCAAAAGAGATTTACTAAGTAAAGCATCAGTTTTTCAGACGCTCAATACTGTCATTAAAAACTGTCAAAACTCTATTAAAGATAACCAGTTTATCTCACTCTTTAGCTGCTGCCTCTTGGATTGTGAGGTAGGATCTTTACAAGAATTAAACAAAGTCACATGAGGCTAATTCAGTAGTATTCATGTCTTTTTTAATTGCTGGAGCTGTAATCTCAGTAAGCTCTGCAGTA
>JAVKLF010000011.1:18991247-19002143 GCA_034783495.1 Millerichthys robustus | reverse complement strand
TTTGGAAAAGGTCTCAGTTTAATCAGAAATCCGTAAACGCCACGAGCAGACAAGCCTCTGTTTGACATTTTAATTTGTGTCATGTGCTGCTGCTCCGGCGGGCGTCTTTGCTGCACTCCACTGATAATAAAGTCGGTCTTTGCCTAAACTGCTACTCCCTGTCTGAGCTCCGCCGGATGCCCATTACTCACGGTCTCCTGTGGGCGTAGCGGTGCTAAAGTGCTGACCCCATCACACCACTCCATCTGCTGCGTGGCTGTTCAGGGAGCTCACACCGGCCTGTGAATAGCGTCACAGATTGTACAAGCTCTCTATTTTGTTCTTCCTGCTTCCTGTTTGATGTTTTATTCTGAGAGCCAGGGTGTCTCTTAAAGATACCTTTCTGTGTCCTCTTTGTAGAATCTTGTCGTCTTTTTTTTTTTTTGTTCACATGAAACCATTTTTTTCCTGCTCCGCTTTGAATTCTCTGTCTGCTGCTGATGGATCGCTGCAGCTGTTCGTCTGGCCTTGTGTTGCTTTGAAGGTGGCTGTTTTCAGTTAGTTACTGCAAAATTAAACAAAGGACTCAGATTGACAGCTGGGGAGAATATATTTCCTATAAAATGAATTAATACACAACTAAACAGACATAAATATGTTTTTGAAGCGGCGCTGGGCATTCTGGTTCTCCGCAGTTTTCTGAAGCTCTGTGACAAAAACATGATCATGAAATGTCGTTTATACCTGAAGCTTTGAAACGCACATCCTCCACCGTCATGACATGATGAATTAAAGAACCGTACAATTTATACACATGGACACAGGCACAACTACTATGGGTTAAATCAAAACTTCTTCTGCTTCTTTGCACGGAGGTGAAAAATCATACCTATTTTGACTTTCGTTAACCTCTGTGTTGTGTTTAAAGCAAACATTTGTAAGAAATTTGTAATCTTTTTCCTACGGCCTTTATTTAAAAAAAAAGAAAAGAAATATAACCCTAAACTGTCGTGACTCTGCTTTTGCCTTCAGGGTTAATTTACTTTTTATTTTCCTGAACTGAAAGCGGAAACATGAAAACAATACTTTAGCTGCTAACATGTTGGTGCGCTGATTTCTTAAAATAAACTCTAAACACTTTAACCTCGTTGTTCTTTACTTTAAGGGAGAATCTGAATTCTAATCCTCGTTAAGAGTTACAGATCAAACCAAACCATTGACGACACTCGGAATCTGTCCCTCAGAAACCTGCAGTCCAAGTCGGGTCGTTATCGGTCTGCGAGTAACGTGTCCGCGTAAAATCGAATCTGGGAGCTCCAGCAGCCGGATGCTACGAGCAGGATTTAATGGACCAGCTGTGGACTCTCCGGTGACCTGGCAGGAAACCAGCAGGCGGAGTGAGAACGCCTCTGACCTCAGCGGTTCTGTTCGTCCGGACTCTCTGACCACCAGATGTTCAACTCAGACGTAGTTTGACGTTGAGCAGCACCCAAAAAAAAAACCTTTTAGAGTTTTTAATCAACCAGATGGAGGGGAAAGAAAGTTCAGTTTCTGGCTGCTGAGTGTCGGACCTCCTCTGATAGGATTCTTCTAACCTCAGAGTCCGAGGATCGGATCAAAACTCTGCTGATCATTACGTAACCTTTTAAAATGGTCTTAGTCAGTCCAGTCTTTCTAAATGTCGATCGTTGAAAACCACCAAACACAGTTTAACAGAAACCCAGATTTTATCTTCAACACAGTGATTCTCAAAAAGCTGAAAACTTCAAGTCAGTGGTGAGCTGAAGGACGCATTTGATGTGTTAAATGTGGATATATGTAATTTGTTTCTTAGACCTGTTGTTCCTTATTTGACTTCAAGATATTCCGATAGCTAAAAGAAAAACTTCCAGACCTTCAGAGAGTCTGCAGAACTACTGAGGCTTGGATCAGAACTTCGATCTGCTGTTAATAAATTTGATTATAATTTGACTAAAAACGATCATTCTATGACCGTGTCCTCGTCTCATTCCTCCATCAGCTACCTGGAGGACGCAGTGATGAACCTGGACCACGGCGACCCCCTGACCAGAGACCACATGTCCTCCGTGTTGGCCCAGGTCAGACCTAAGCTCCTGGCCTTCCTGCAGCAGGACCCCAACAGTCCGCTCTGCAAGAGGGCGCGCCGCCTGCTGATGATGCTGCAGGGACTCGTCAGCCACTAGACCCCCGCCGCTCCCCCGCCACAGCCGACGTTCCTCCAAGAACGTTTCAGAGAACAGAACCATCAGGGACCGCTTCGGCCGCATTCTGGGATCCAAGACAGAAACTGTATTTTGTTTAATCATTTTTTGGGGGGGGGAGTTGTTTGTTTATTTTGTTTCTGCTGGACGTTGATGGTCAGGACAGAACGATTGTAGATACGTCCAACCTTTCGGCTCCTTTCAGCACTCCTTCGATCACCTGAAGACCACGCCTCTTCCTCTTTCTTTTTTTACCTCGGCCGGACGAGGGCAGCGGCGCCATCGTGTCTCAAACCTCCTTTTTTTGTTCCTTTTTACTCGTCTGGATCTCACAGAAGCAGTTCATCCTAAAGTCTCTAAGTTTCTATTATTTCTCTGTAGGCTGGAGGCAACATTCTGGCTGAAATAACTGTGAAACAAAAAAAAAACTATTGAAGATTTTCACAAATGTTTTTTGACTGGCCCTGTTTTTAGAATTGATTTGAGGTGGAAAAAAACCCAGACTTTTCTGACCCGGCAGCCGTCCATGTGTACAGTTCGGACCTGTTTTCTTCTATAAGTTAGCTCCTTTTTATATATATATATATAAAGCATTTAGCATTTGTAAGCCATGTATACTTGCTTTAAAAGTTGTTAAAGTAGATAAATGACAACATTTTGATTGTTCTTTTTCCAGATAGAGTTCAGTTACTGCTCTGAAACTGTAGGGGGCAGCATTTATTGGCTCTCCCTTCTTTACATGATTAGGTTTTGGGAAATGTTTCCTGCTTCCTTGGCAGTACGTTTAAGCGAGCAGCATCCCGCCTTTAGGTTGTGAATAAACTCTTGTTCTGATGATAAATTACAGGGTCGCCCGCCAGCCTGGCTGACAAATCAAAATAAAAGAACCGCCTGTTTAGATTCGTCTAGAAAGTGCCTTCCTGTCCTTCATCTGTGTTTGACAGCTTGTTCGATTAAAGCGAGACCCCGTCATACACACACACACTCAGCAGCTGCTTTTTATTTCTGCATTCTTCCTGGACGGATCAGAGGAAAACCTGTTTTTATTTGACAAACATTGGACTCGTTCAAAGCTCTGATAAGGAGAGCAGTTCTGTTCTGACCGGTCCGACCCGTCAAGGCTCGTGTGAAAGTTCTGTTGTTTCTCTCGCCACCATCTGTTTCCTTCTGCCTGGTTCTCTTGTTTATAGTTTATTTTATCAGAATTGTTTTGGAATAAAAAAATTCAACTGTTTCTTTGTGGGGTTTTTTTGTGTCTGTTTGTGAAAATGTTACAAACTTTGTCTTTTAGCAGCAGATTCACTTCCACTTAAATGTTTGTTTACAGCCTGATGTAGGTCCTTCTTGGGACTTTGTTTACACTGAGTGTGGACCTGCACTCCATCACAGAATATAAATATATCTGAGGAATTACAGGAGCAAATAAAACTTTCATACTGAAGATGCCGATTTAGTTCAAGATCAACTGTTGGGTTTTTATTTTGTATCTGTTTGCAAAAACCTTTGAATGTCAGGTGTCCTGTACTGTGACACAACTCGGGTTCTTTTTTCTGCCTGAATGGCTCCGAGGTCAAAGGTCAGAAGTTCAGCTATAAGAATTAAAGCAAAGTTTAAGGAAAAACTCGGAAGGCTTCAGAAAGCCTGGCTGCTGCGAGGAGACGGCTCAAGAGTTTTGCGCAGTAAATAATGATTTTGATTATTATTAAAACTCTGTCCTTCATGTTGGAACATTAATGATGGAAGGAGCAGAAGCGGGATATTTTCCGTCACAACGCAGAGCTCTTCCTCCTCCTCTTCCTCAGCTCGCGCCTCCCTCCAGCTGCTCAGAGCTGCAGCAGAGAGCAGGAGAACCGCAGGAGAACCTCTCCCGGACTGCAGGATCTCCTCCCACCCCGCCGCCTCGGCAGGATCGGACTCTGGAGTTCCGGATCGGGGCTGAAACTCGGGACTTGGGGGACTCTGAGGACGAACTTTCGGGTCGGGATGTGGTCTCTGCTGAACTCCGCGCGCCTCCTGATCCTGCCTGTTGCTCTGCTGCTCGGTGAGTTCATCAGAAAATCAACTCCTTTCTCCAAAAAACAAGACTTTGTTTGTTTGTTTGTTTGAGCTGCTCCTCTCTGCTGCTGCAGGGAGGATACGGGAGTATGTTGAGGCGGGTCTGGTTCTGGACTTCGTGGCGGGTTGGTTGGTGGCGGTGTGGGTGTGGGGGGGTGCAGCAGCACCATCCCGATGAGGATGAGGAAGCTGCTGCCTCCTGGTCCCTGCTGCAGCAGGATGTTCTGAGTGAGGTTCTGCTGCAGAGCAGAGCAACTTTTTAAAGCTTTACGTCACCCAGGACACAGATGTGAGGATGGAACACCTTTAATTTAATCTCAGGTGAGCTGCAGAACCTCCTGCAGAACCTCGGGTCCAAACGAGCCCTGAGGATCAGAATTGAACAGGTTCTAATATCTGGGAGAAAGTTTGAACTATTCTCATCATTCCTCCTGGAGAAAAGTCCTTGTTTTTTTTTACCTGTGGAAAAAAGTGTTTTTAATCATCTTTTCTGCGTTTTATTGTGAAATGCTGCTTCGTGGTGTCCTGTTGATTCTCTGGGCTGTTTTAAATTAAAGGCCCGACTCCCTGCTTCCTAACAATCATAAATCAAAGCTGCAGAATTCTGTGACAAACAGCAGATTTGCAGAAACAGAATCTCATAGTCCCATATTTATGTTACAGCAGAACATATATGAACAAGACACAGTGATCAAACAAAAACAAAAAGTTGTTTTGGAATTTTACGACAGTCATTGAAACAGCCATTTCATGGCGGGCAGCACAGTGGTGAAGCGGTTGTTGCAGGTTCACCTCCTGTTCTGGAGCCATGAGGTTCTACCTGTGCACCTGTGGGTTTTCTACGGTTTCCTTCTGTAGAACAGAAACGGACTCGTAACAACGATTTGTCTTGTTTGAAACATATTTTAGCTTCGATAGTTCTGCCTTTTTTTAGACGTGATGTCATTTTATTTTTGCTGCTCTAACGTCAGAGGATCGAGGAGGTGTGTGTGTGGTGGTGGTGGTGGGAGGGGTACTGTGGGATGAAGAAGTGGGGAGAACATTTTTGCCGATGGAGATGAAAGATAAATGAATCACATCTGAGTCTCTAGAGACCCGTGGCCTGAGTACGAACCTGACCAGGAGACACTCTGTGTGATAAAACTTCTGTTTTCCTGTTAAATCTTGTGTGAGCATCTTTAATTCAGCATCGCTGCAGTTTTCTTCACTTTAACATCACGTTGGTTTAAACAGGTTGAATACGTTTCTGAATCCCGATTTAGAATTTTTAAAAACAAAATATTGCAAAAAAATTGCACTAACCTCACGAACTTGTGACAATTTATATTATGCACCAGATGACGACTTAAAGCGTGTGTCAAACTTGAGGCTCACAAGCCAAATGTGGCCCACCATGGCAAGTCATGTGGTCCGCAAGAGCTTCGAAGATGTATTAATGTCTGAAAATAAGCATTTAAAGCCAGCATTGGTCATAAACGATATCTCCCATAATGCATGTTGATTAGTTTATCCATAAAATGTCAAATCTCCATTGCACTGCATTTTCACCTGTTATATTTGCTGCAGCCCAGTTGTACTTGTAAGTGGGAATTTCTAAAAAAAAAATAAATAAAAGGGCAACTTTAAGTCAAGTAGAGCAAACATCAAATGAGAAACTTGTTTTTTCTTCTCTGTGGTCCAATAATCCCATTAAACCCATTTGTGGGTTTATGTTAGACTTTTTAATTGTCACTCTGAAAGCTTTTATAAGCTCTTCTTTATGCAGCTTGTCAGTGATGTTTTTTTCATAATTTACACCAGATCAAACTCTGGAAATTCCTCATTAAAACTGATTTAAAGAAAAACCTTGTGCCTTCCTCCCTCGGATTTCTTTACTTCGTCCTGCAGCGTTTCTCTGCAGACATTTTTAAACTTTCAGTCTCTCATCTCTGCTCTTCTTCCTCCTCTTTGTCTTTTTTTTTCTTTTTACCTTGTTTTAATCACAAGTCCAACAAAAATCCTTTAGAAGACAAATTTAGTGCTGCAGCCTGTTGCTGGCCAGGATGGTGAAGGATTTTGCAATGTTTGTAAAAAAAAAATAGAAGAGAAAAAGAAAAGGCTTAAACATGGGATAATAATTATAAATAGGTTCTTTAACTGAGTGCTGTTTTTATTTTATCATGTTTACAGTTTAAAAAACAGAATCAACAAGCTGAAGAAGTGCCTCGTTTCATCCCGGATGACCCGACCATTCCCCCGAGTCTCAGCCCACGTGTCCTCCTACCTCACAGCCCTCGTCTCCGCCCACTTCTCACTGGGAACAACAAGAGAGCAGCGTTGACTGAAGACATAGCTGAGCGCTACAGCTGAGCGACGTTAGCAAACAGGAAAAAGATCTGAACTTAATGACAGAAGATGAGCATATCACAGTGGGTGATATGCATTCCTTCCAGGAGTGTGAGGCCCTTAATTTGCATTATTTCCTGCCCTGACACAGACTCAAAGAACCGAATCTGGTCTTCTGCTTCTGCAGAAACCTGACCCGTCAGGTGCGTTAAAGCAGGAACCATTAAAATCAGGAGGCTCCTGGTCTGAAACACAAGGATCAATAAACTTGAACTCAACTGATCATCTCAGACATTTGTTTTAACCTGACAGTAATAAAAACGAAATCTGACTCCTCTGAAGGTTTCTGCTCTCCGCTCCATCATCATCAGCAGCAGCAGCAGGACAGGTTCTTGTCCGAAACCTTCCCTGTGAGCTCCAGACTAGACGTTTCGCTCCGACCTCGTTCCTCAGCGGCTGCTTGGATTCTGATGGATGGTTCTGTTTTTCACATCCAGAGGAAATCACTTATTACCGTTGTTTCATTATCTGTTGGGATGATGGAGCGAAGAGCGTCCTCCTTCCTCTCCGCCCCGCTTTCAGCCTGTTACACAACATCATCTTCATCCTTCAGTTCATCTCCTCGCCCTCCTCCGCCTTTCATCGAGTGTTCCTCTCATCCTCCTCCACAGAACACCGGTGATAAGTGGCCGTGCACATTTAAATGTTTCACAAGCGCCCCTGAAAGCCAAATGCCGTTAACATTTAAACCCCGATCCGGTCCAGGTGGACTGCGGACGCCTGTTTGCATGAACTGAAACAGTTGTTGTTGTTGTTTCCTTCAGGAGGTTGATTCAAGCGAGCCGTGCTCCTCTACGATCGTGAAGAGTTTTGCTTGTATTATTAAAAGCTGAGGCGTTCTGTTCGCTCACAGAACAGTTCTCTAACTTAAATCACCTGTTTGACACCTGAGTGTGGTATCTATGGAAATACGTGATTTTATTTTGCTGCTTGCTTGTTTTTCTTCTGTGAGTTCTTGGATTTATGCTTTTGTCTAATGTATCTGGTTTGTCAATGCCACTTCCTGTTTTATTTTGAAGAGGTTTGATCCTCTCCACACCTCAGTGTTATTCTCAATCTGCCCCAGCTGTTTCCTATTTTCTGATTACCATATAGTTTATAAGTCTACTTGTGTTTGTTTTGTTCGGTCTTTCATCTGCAGCTTCATTAGTTTTTAAAGTGAGTTGTTTTTCCTTTATTTTTATTTCCTGTAGGAGGAACAGAAAACTTTAATTCTAAGCTGTCAAAGAGCTGAAATATAGAAATATCAAAGTCAGATATGCATAGCTGAACAAAGGTGCCTTTCTCCAAGCTTCAATGTGTGAATAGACAAGAACAGACAAAAAAGCTCAGCTAAAAGAATCTAAAATAAAGTTTAAAAAAATGTGACATTTTACAATTTTGCACTTGTATAAAATGTGAAAATAACATAATAACATAGTTAATGTCTGCCTTACAAAATGTCAGAAAGTATGCATGGGTACTGAGAAGTATCTAAGAAGCACATGTTACAGATTTTATTGTTGTTTATCTATTTGGGGACATTGAGTATCAGAATCAGTGATCATTTCTTTGAGTTTTGTTCTGCAGACAGAGACGTAACTGGTTGCACAAATCTGTTTAGTAGAACAAATCTTCTGGTTTGGCTTTGCTTCCACATGAGGAAAAGTGTCGAGCAGCTCTTTTAAAGGAGTTTCAGCAGGTTGTGAAGAAAAATGCCCTCGCCCTCCTGATACCTGCAGTAAGTCATCGCAAAGTAAAACTTCTACATCTAAAGTCAGCTCTGCGAGGACGGAGCTGACTTTCTGACGAGAGAAAATGAAACCCAGGAAAGGAACGTAGAGGTGACTGAAGGAGAAGAGCAGCAGAAAGAGATCAGGACCCGTATTTATCAAGACTGTCAGAAAAAGGCTGACCATCATGGATCACTGACCGCAGCCTCTCGACAATTCAATTTGATATGATCTGAACCCAACAAAAGAGGTCCTGCAGAAGCTCTTCAACTCTGGAAACTTAGATTCTGCCAGAGAGACACAGAGAGTCAGAAATGGAAAAAAAGAGACAGAGTTAATGCATCAGACCTGCAGTGATGTGAAGAACAAAAACCCTGTTTTTCACCAGGAAGACCAGGAGACGAAGAAACAAACGAGGAAGGAGCTGATGATGTCATCAGGGAAAACATCTACAGATGAAAATGTACTGAAGCTCGTTGTTATTATAAAGGGTTTCTGTTCTGGTCTCTGATGGGGTTAGGGTTGAACTGCAGCTTCTGTTTGGGACCATCGAGGCTCCACGTTTCCTCTCTGAACAGTGCACTTTGTTTTTAAACCTTTATGATGTAAATATTCAGCTGCAGATGTTAACAACGATTCATCAGCAACATCTTAAGGGAACAAAAATAAAACCAAACAGTGAATCTTTGGAGAAAATGCCTGAATACTAAATGTTTATTTTTTTTCAGGCACTAAACATGCAGGAGGCTCTGTTATGTTCTGGGGCTGCTTTGCTGCATCTGGCACAGGGGGTCTTGAATCTTTGCAGGGTACAATGAAATCTCAAGACTATCAAGGGGTTCTAGAGAGAAATGTGCTGCCCAGTGTCAGAAAGCTTGGTCTCAGTCGCACCTCATGGGTCTTGCAACAGGATAATGACCCAAAACACACAGCTAAAAACACCCAAGGATGGCTAGAGGAAAACATTGGACTACATATCTGGGTTTTAGGGTCACAGTTCGATAAATTTCTTGGTTCTTTGGTCATAGTTTGGTACATATCTTGATTTTGAGATCATGGTTTGCTCAAAACCTTGGTTTTGGAGTCAGTTAGGTCTACAATTCAGGTTTTGGGTATTGTTTTGTAGTGAGGGCAAAATGTTCTGATTGAAAGCCGGAATCATACACAGAGTAGTATGTAGTCTGTAGTCTTTTAAAGCTTTATTTCGTCTAAAGACACCGTATCTCTCCTCGGAGCTGGTGTTGCTTCGAGGAAACCTAAACAAAACTCTCACAATGTCATGTAATCTACACATGTTCATAAAAAATCTTTGTCTCACCCTAGAGGAGGTCATTATTACCACATTAATTAAACCATTTGTAGAAACCTTAGTTTTTGGGTCACGTTTTGTTGAAATAAAGGAAACGCATTGATTTGCATCAGAGGGAGAACCATTCTTTCTGGGCTCCACACAAAAGCATAACAACTCTACAACAAAACAAACCACACAAACACACACACTCCACCACCTTCCTCGTGGTTCTTCGTGGTGTGGTAAATGCCTTGGTTTTGTTATCACTCTTGGGTTTTGGTGTCACACAGTCGTAAAAAGAACAAACAAGCAAACAAAGAAAAAAAACCCTTTAATTCAGACCAACACGTCATCTTCACATACAAATGTTTCCACACATATTTTTGAGTTCTCCTCAGAAAGTTCTTTGCACCTTTTTTTTGTACTCAAAGTGCTTATTGTGTATTCCGTGTCTTCGTGTGTCTACAGATGAGCGATTGCGGGACTAAATGTACAGGAGGTGCAGGAAGTGGCTGAGCATTAATAAAAGATGTGCACGCCTCCTCAGATGAACATATATGCAGCCTGCAGCTGCCCACGTGGACCTGTGTGTGTGTGTGTGTGTGTGCATGAAGGAGGTGAAGTGGACGGAGCAGCCGAGCGTCTGCAGGGCAGAGGGCTTCAGGGGATTTGAGACGCAGAGAGAAAAGATTCGGCTGCAGCTTCTTTGAAAAGCCGTACGGTAAATCCAACACAGGTGGCGAGAAGTGCAAAGAAAACCAACAAGGAGCTGAAACCAAAGGTTGAAGAAGATACAGTCTGCCTGCTCAGGTGTTTACAGGTGAATTGTTCTTCAGACTGTACGTGTCGACTTCAATGGCAGGAATTTAATACTGTCTGACCTTTTCTCTAACTTCTGAGGTTTTATTGTTTTACATTTCTTCCACATTTCATTTAGAAAATCTCTACAAAAACCACGTCTGCTTTCATTTATTTAGAGGTCTTTTTTTTTCTCCCTGGACATTTGCTCACCTTGTAGTCATCCTGGTGTCTCCGACACAGAGTTGCTAATTCTCCCTGAATGCTCGTCACGTTCTCAACATTTGTTCAAGAGCTTCAGCTGATTGCTGTTAGCGTTAAGAAGCTTCGGCTGCGGAGAGAGGCGGGCATGCAGCACACATTTCTGACTGGAACTGAGCAGCAGGCGTAACAGTCACATATTTCATGTAGCTTTGTCTTTTTAGGGCCACATGGGTATAAAACTGGCTGTATT
>JAVKLF010000011.1:18940459-18951800 GCA_034783495.1 Millerichthys robustus | reverse complement strand
TTTTGATTCTGTGAAAGCAGCTGCTTGTCTGTCAGTGTCCTTGCCATGTTTCTGCAGGTTCTGCACCACCTGTGTACTGCGCACACACGCACACACATTCACACACACACGCATGTTTGTTCTTCTATGCTCCTAAGGACTTTGTATTGACTTTAATCATTTACGGATCATTTCTACAGCCTAGCCCCTAATCACCCCAGTAGATATCTAACCCTAAACATAACCTAAAGTCAATTCACACCAAAGTCCTAAACTGAACTCCAAACCCTAAAAAGGAGTTCCACCATATTAGGACCGGTCTCTGGTCCCCATAAGGACTACTGGTCTTGACAACGTAGATGTGTATACCAGAAATGGTCCTAAAAAGTTAACAAATACAAGAACACACACACTTCAATCAAACACACAGACCTGAAAACACACACACACACACACATCTGCTGTGTGGGATGCCATCACTTTCTTTTTCTGACTTTGTCATCCTCTGGGTATCTCCTTCCCTCCTCCCTTCAGACAACAGCTGCCCTCCTCCTGCAGACTCTTGTGTTGAATGTGGACCACTGGGGGGATAAACACCCCCCCCACACACACACACACACACACACACACACACACACACGGAGTCATGGAGGAAGTAAGGGGCTGCTGTTAGTTGTTTAAAACTTGTTCTACACTGTAAGAAGTAAAGACAAGTTTAAAGGAGCAGATGTGTCTGTCAGAGAATCTGTAGAGTGTCAAATCACAAACAGATGTTTTGTTTCACTGCAGATTTTTAAAAAAAGCATCAGACAAAGAAACACCTTTTCTGTGTGAATGTCTGAAAGGCTTTTGATTCTGAGGTCCACTGTGATAAAGAATCACAGACTGACAAATCTTCAAAGTGTAAAGTCTCAACATGGTTCATTTTACAACATAATTAATATTTATTAAAGGCCATAACTCGATCAGTTATGTAGATGCTGAGCTGAAATCTAGTGTAGTAGTGGCTGAGAGTCTCACACTCTAAGTGCTAAGAAGTTGCATGAGATTACGCAAAATGTTAGTTTCAAATTTTCACAAAAACACCCATAACGGCGTAGTTTAGTAACATAAATCTGTAATGTTTTGTGGAGGAAGAACTTAGGAATGCTGACAAACACGAGGAGCTCAAAGAAAAAACTTTAATATTGATAAAAACAATAAACCAAAATGACAACTGAGAACAAGTGAGAGTGGGCAGAGCCAGAGCTGAGGAGAAGAATCTGACTGAGTGACTGGAACAGAAACATTTTCTCCAGATGCTCTGGTTTTCTTCCATTCCTGTTGGAGTTATCGGTGGACGGTTTGTTTCTGTAGTGTAACTGGGTCAGAAGAGTCTCACGGTGTCAGAAACTAAACTCAGAGAGGTAAGTGTTGTTAGGTGGCTTGTATATTTGGACATTTTCTGTCATAAATTCACCTTTGCACCACAGCAACAAATGAAATATTTAATCTGAAGGAAGGGAAAAGTATTTTGAGTTATCATCTAATGTTCAGGAGTTGTTTGATGAGCATAAATACATTTTTCCTCTGGTGCCACAGCTGAAACGCTGCATACTGTGATGCTGCTATTAATTAAAAACTTCATTTAAAACTTTTGTGTTTCTAACATTGAGAGTTTCTTTGACAGATTCAGAATCTCTCTCGGCCTTCCGCCTCCTTTCTCTTTTCTCTCGTTCTCTCCCCTCAGACATGGTTTATTCGTGACCGGGTAAAGAATTGACAGTCAATTGCAGGCAGACAGACTCGTAGCTTTAAGGCTGATGGAATAAAAGATATACATTTTTTTTGACTTTCGTGTCTGCACTTTCACACCCACGACTTGTTTATTCTTTTTTTTTATTTACCTCGTCTGCGAAGGTTTCTACCATTCCGTTTTTTGACATACACAACAGCATGATTCAACAAAGGTGCATGTCTTCATGTCTCAGCTGAACTCAATGGTCGACCTTTCAAATCAGCAGAAACGAGCTTTTTGTAAAAAGACTAACGTTTCACTGTAACTGTTTTCTTAAGAAGTTGGAGCAACTTTCTTTAGTCCAAATGGTTTTAAACAACAGAACAGAGGAGGTTCTGTCAGTTTGGAGCACGATGGAAGGTGGAAACGCAGGTCTCAGTGAACTCACCCCAAAGGTCAGACTGTGCAATGTTCAGATATTTGAGCTCCATTTATTTGTCTTGACCCTGAAATTGCCTTTTAGTTTCAGCCTCCTTACATAACTGCTGAAAAATACTATATAATATATTAAATATTATTACAGGATTAAATAAATAAAGTAAATAGAACTAAACAGTAAATAATAGAGTTGTATCGGAAATTAAAACCCGTTGGAGAGCAATCTAAGCTCCAGTATTTCTTGTTCTTTCCAAACAAAAAGAAAATCATTTATTAATATTTTTCTTCAACATAAAAAGGACAATAACTTGAAGCTATCACACCCTGGAATAAATAGTTTTACCCCCCTGCTCTACAGCTTCATTACATCTAAAGAACAATTAAAGTTTATTAAAGGTTCCAGTCATCATCATCATCATCACTGGTTCTGTGTCCGCAGGTCGTGGGATGCCTTCCATGACTGCGCCAACGCGGCGATGGCCGGCTGTCCGGAGGAGGCTGCAGCCGTCTGGGAGTCACTCCGTCAGGAGTCCAAGAAGATGCAGTTCTCTGGAAACCTCTACGACATGTGCTCCAACCGCAACCTCCACCCAGCGGGCTCCATCTCCCCGCGAGGCCCCCTGAACCAGGAGGAGATCAACCAGGAATCCCTCAGAGGAGGTGCGGCTCATCCGGCAGGCCTCCTCCTCCTCCTGCTGCTGCCTCCTCTGCTGCTGCTGTGGATTTAACTGTCCTGAAGGAACGAGACTCCTGTAAATAAATCAAAACTTTGTGGGTTTTTTTTTTCTTCTTTTCTTCACAAGTCCATGAACATTCCACGGCTTCTTCCTCTCCTCTGCTGGAGGTAGAAGGGTTCTATTTGCATGCTCAACGCCTCGACAGCCCTTTTGATAACACCGTTCTGAACTCCTTCGTGCATATTCTCATTAGTTTCTGTGTTGCAAAACTGTGTTTCAGATCTGACGACAGTTTACCAGCCGTATGGAACTTCATGTCCTCCTAAATCTATATGTCTGCATGTGATGGTTCCAGGAGGATTTCTAACTGTGGAACAGGAAAACTAAGCCACCAGGAGTAGTTCTGTTTAGAGGTTCACTGTTTTTGGTCTGCAGGTGGCTAAATTTACAATGTCTTTTGAAAATTTTACTTTATTCCCTAAAGCAGTGGTTCGCAGCGCAGGTCCTGGATGAACCCTACGCTGCAGGTTTGAGTTGTTTCTCTGCACTGCAGCAGGTCTTCAGGTTCTTCAGCAGCTTGTTAATCATTCATATACAGATCAGGTGAGTCAGAGTAGGTTGACACACCTGTGTTCCTCCAGGGCCCACTGCTGTAAAGAAAAGGTAACATGAACTCATTTTTCCTCAATCAAGCTGTTAAAAAAGCTGTTTTTAAAGATAAACAACTGGTGGCATTAAAGCACTGCAGTAGGCAAATGCACTAAAATCACCCACCTTTCAGACCTATAGATCTAATTTTATTTTATTTTATCCCTGCTATATTTTCTGTAACGTTAAGGTGAAATGTTTGTAGCTTTTGAGGTTGAACCATACAGGAGCGAGGCCACTCAGCTGAGTTTGTGGCAAAAAAACAAATTATTTCTAAAAGTTTTTTTTTAATTCTCATCTTGTCAGATGAGTATCTCATTACGCCTCTAAAATCGAGCTGCGATTTTTGTTTGTCTGTTTGAATCTTGTTTGAATCTTGTTTGGTCCGTGTAGGGATGTTGACATCTCGTGAGCAGCAGTTGCCGTTTTCTTTCTGAAATGTTGGGACTGGATTGTGCTACGCTGCACTGAAAGTCCGCTTGTTATTTGCTCCTGTTTTGTTATTTCTAGGAATTTCTACAAACTGTGTTGACGTCAGGTAGTTAGCTTGAAAATAGGATCATATTTAAGTTTATCCAGTGACCCCTTAAATAGGTACAACTTATGTGAAAAAAAATATTTTATCTGCCTCTGAAACGTCTATGTATGTTTTTCTTCACTAAGGAATAGTTCATGTTATTAAAATGGGTTGATACTCAGCGTAGTCACTTGACACATTTTGCATGCTGTCATTGGTTGAGGGGCTTTCCAGGAAAAGCCAAGTTAATTTGATGTTGCTGTTTGGTGACAGGAGCCTTGCAACATTATTTTATACCATTTCTGCTAGTTTTACATTGTAATTATTTATTGTTTTTAGGCTTTCTACAAAATGCAGAAGGTGGATATTTTCCTAAAATTTCATGGGGTTATCTTGAACATTAAGAAAGTTATAAGCAAAAGTAGATTATAACAAGATGAAATGGACACAAAGGCTCTTTTTTTGGTTCAGCTGTGAACAGCAGAAAAAAGTCATGAGGTTGATTTCACATAAACATCCATAACTTCCTTACTACTTGAGATAATCACATGATGTTGGTGTTATTTTTTTTTAGAGTTCTCAATGTTCTTTTTGAATTCACTCTCAGATTTGATATTGGCTGGGGATATTTTTTTTTTATCCACATCCCTAGTCCATGTGTTCCCAACTTCTTCACTTCAGCTTTTTTCTCTAAAAATCTGAGTGAAAACGAAGAAAAATGTATATAATCCACCGTATTCATGCCAAATCTCATTGTTTCTCATCACTTTACATCCAATCTGATTTGCTGAGCAGAATTAACCCCATAATGTCATGCTGTTGTTGTTCGGGCTGTAAAAATGATCCCGTTTAGAAATATTCTTAGTGATTCTGATGCTGTTCTAGATTCCAAAAGAACTGTTTTCTTCTCTTTCTTTGGTGTGTTTGTTGTCGCTGTTAAGGAAAGCCCACCTGCAGCAGCCATTGCTCTAATTTATTTTGTGCTTTAATGTTTTTAGATTCCCCACCTGGACTTTATTGCAAAGTAAAATTAGATATCGGTGAAACCAGCATTTTGTGTTTCATTTTCACCGAGCAGAGATCGAGTAAAAGGAGCATAATTGTGAGCAGAATATGAGCCGAGCTCAGAGAAAACTTTTTGTTTGAATGTTTTCGAGGTTTAAAATCTTCTAAGGAGCCTCTGACATCCTACTTAGTTCAGTACTAAGAAAGTTCTCTGGTCAGAGTCCGAGAGGCGTTCACGACAGAAAGGTCCTGTTCTGCTTGTTATTCCAGCTGGCTGCAAGTATTTCAGTTGGATCAGAACAACTAGAACAGAATAAAGAACAGTGAGATGAGTTCGGCCTGTTTGAAAGCTAAATCCACTCATCTAGCAGTTTTTACACATGGGCTTTGAGTTGCAAATTTATCCTCCTTTCTTGACAAATAATCAAAGAAATGACAACTTGAAAGAGTTTTACATCGAAGTAAAAAAAACCCCCCAAAAAACAGACGATTTCAGCAGCACTTCAGGAAAAGTGGAAATAAATAAAATCTTATTTAAGAGAGAAATCCAAGGAGCTCGAGGAGACTTCTACCTTGCCAGTGGCAAGTTCATTAAACAAATCCAGAGAGTTTTGGCTGATATAAAACTCCAGCTTCTCTTTTCATATCGCTCTTAGAAACTCCAGAAATATTTCAGAAGAACCCTCAGTGCTATACAACTCAGCTAAAAACTGTTGGAGAAACTGAAACTAAAATTTAAAAGCAAAAACAATTAAAATGAGCAAAACGGTAGCTAAAAGCTTGAACCTTAAAAAAGCTCAAATACAACCAACAAAAGTAACTAAGAAATGATATTTGCAAAACAAAAGTTAAAAGCCAAAATTAGTAAAAAGACCCAATCTGAATGTTTTTCTTATCAAAAATCAGCATCTTATAATGTAAGGATGCATCAGTCAGATGAGATTTTGTCTGCTCCAAAACTCATCAAATCTGTTGTGAGAAGTTTGGTCATTTAAAAAAAAACTCAGAGGACTCATCATACAGAAAAACATCTTAAATCAGTGGGATGGTTTAATCTGTTTTATTACTGTGAACATCATCAGAGTTTATCACTTCTACCTGCAATACTTTTTGTTTTCACCTCATCTGCTGTGGAGAAAACAAACATGTTTATGGGTCAGAATTTATTTAGAGACGTTTTTTTAAAAAAAATCTCCAGTGAACCGATGAAAAAAAACGAACAGAAAGTTTTTTTTTTTCTGATAAGAAACCAAAACAAAAAAAATTCTCAGATGAGTTTGAAGTAAAGTAAAATGCTTCCTGTCTGAACAATATGCTTCACCCAGAGATTGTTGAGCTGTTAAAAATCCAGAGAGAAATCTTTTTTTTCCCTTGTCACAGTTTGAGGCCTGCTCATCGTTTTGGTTTAATGAGACAAGATTAAAACCGTTTGTTGTTTTTGTTAAATCAGGGTAAACCTCCAGAGGCTTCAGGATTTGATTTGTGATAAAAATTGAAATATTTTCTCTTTGCTTTGTTTCATTAACTTATTGTGTAAAAAAAATTGTATCTGGTCTTAAATCTTTTCTGTAAATAGATGAAAAAAAGATTTTCATTTGAAGTGTTTTCTGTCACCTTTTCACCATCGGCTTATTCTTTTCTGGTCAAAGCAATAAAGGTATGTTGTCATAAAAAAGGTTTTATCTTTTATGTCAAACTCATAAGTTTATCTGTTCTTTTCAGTAAGTTTATTTAGCTTAGCCTGCAGAGCAACGAAGGTCACATTATTGGGAAATCAGGTTGAAATCTGAAACTATAAATCTGATCAAACATGTTTTAGCAGCAAACACAATTTCTGAAAAAAAAACAACAGACAGATTTGAAAACCAGCTTAAAGCAACTGAGTGTATTGTCAGAATTCAACAGCTTGCCTCACTGATGATATGGGGGTACATTAGTGCTTCTGGCAACAAAAAGACGAATGCTGCCAGAGCTGCCAGCTGAGCAGCAGTACATTAAATCAGTAGGTTATTATTAACATTTTTGTGTTTCTCAGTCAGCTGGCTGTGGCGGCCATTTTGAATTGGGGTGACTCTGAAAGTCTGACAGGAGTAGATTTTGTTAACCCAACACGGAAACGAACATTATCGCTCCACCTATGATTTCTTTGGACAATTAGAAACTCTTGGCACATTCAGAAGGGACTCTTTATGCTGACTCTGCGTTTTCTGCTCCCAAAGGGAACTTCACGATTTCTGTCTGCTCGTTTCTTCTTCTCTCTGTAAATCTGATCATTCTGTTTCTCTCATAGGTATTTTATCCTGAACTCTACTTCATCATGTTGAAGGCTTTCCTACCTTTGTAATAAATCATTAAACTACTGCTGATGGAAGGGTCTAGCATGTTGATAATACTTGGTGATTTAAAAACATGAAACACGAAGAAAGAAAAACACCAAATTATATTTAATAAAACTGACAACAAAAGGACAGAAAATAGTCATTGTATGGTGAGTAGCCTCTTATAGATGCTGCGGCCTTCGATCTAAAGCTGGAGAGTTTTATAATTAGTCTGATGGAGACGTCCCAAATGTTGGAGTATTTTCAGTCCTTGCAGATGAACTCAAAAACCCGAGAGCTCCTACATGTAGAGCTCTTCAACACAAAAAATTACAGAAAACAGCTGAACAAATAGAAGCTG
Source organism: Millerichthys robustus (assembly GCA_034783495.1). Taxonomy (NCBI): domain Eukaryota; kingdom Metazoa; phylum Chordata; class Actinopteri; order Cyprinodontiformes; family Rivulidae; genus Millerichthys; species Millerichthys robustus. The sequence goes on along the minus strand of JAVKLF010000011.1, from coordinate 18,944,140 downwards.
GAAAAACAGACTGGATGGATTGCTGAAGCTAAAGTACGGTTAAATAATGCCTGTGTTAAAGCTAAAATGACCAAAACTGTAAATGTGATGTCACGGCCACACCTGCAAACCCTGATTGCCTGGCAGTAAATTGGTCGCAGTTGCTTCTGGTTTCTTCAAAATGACTTCTGCAGCTTTATTAGAACTTCAGTGAGAATCAGGCCTTCACTGGAACATCATTTGCCCCATGGTGTCGTTCATGGCTGCACATAGTGTTAACGTACCGAAGTTATACTCACTGCATTCTCTTGTTCCCCCGGTGAATCCTTGACACTCTCTGAGGATTCTCCTTGCTCACTTCCTGGAAGCGCTGCCTGTTTACCTGCTGTCACGCCTAACCTTCACACCAAACTCACCTGCTGCTTCACCTACAACCTACAAACCATACGCACCCGTGATGATAGCTACAAGTAACATAATGCCTTAAGCTAAGTGTAGTCAAGCATTAACTAAAATTTCATAGTAGCAAAACTGTGGCTAAATGCTAAATGTAGCAATATGGTAGCTACAAGTTTATTGTACTGCAATGATTGCTATAACTTCAAAGAAAGAAAAAATGGCTTAAAACTTAAATTTAGCAAAATGGTAGCTTATGTTTGAAGTACCAAAAAATAGCTTAATATAGCATAATGGCAGACTTTAGCTAATAGTAGCAGAACAGTATCTAAATGTTAATGAGAGAAAAACTGTAGCTAAAAGTTAAATGTGTCAATTCAGTACCTAAATGTTTATAGTACCAAAATGGTACCTAAAAGTATTAAAATTATATGTAACAAAGTGATGTATAAGTTGTATAAGTTTTACAGCAAAAAAAAGCTTTAAAATCAGTTTAATTTTGAGCTAAATATGATTGATTAAATGTATTGATGCTTCAAAACATCTGCCAAACCGATCACATTGAGTGGAGCAGAAGACCTCTCCAAGATGGCGGCTCCAGGGCACATCAGCGTGGTCCATGGGGTGTCTACTCTTTATCAATGTCTATGTAGCAAAATAGAAGCTAAAAGCTGAAGATGCCTAAAGAAGACAAAATTAGAGCTACTACACTGAATCAGACCCAAAGAAAGCAATGTTGTAGAATTCATGTATTTTTGTTAAATCAGGTGAAATATTTAACAAAGATGAGAACATTAAAAGAGTCTCCAGGTGGATTTTCATCAGGTGAATCTGGATTTGTCTTGCCTCCATCATCACTGTGGTTATAGAGGGTCTCAGGTGAAAACACCTCCTGCATGTCAGGCAGAAGTTGCTCTGAGTTATTTGGATGTTTGCTTCTGTTTTTTTTTTTTTTTTTTTTGGAATGTATGAATATTTCATCGGCCCCGGATGCCTCCGTAAACATAAGCAGCATTTTATGGAGCTAAGACGAAGCCCCACGGCTCCTCGAATTCACGCAGCCCAAGCACAAGCATTAGTAAACACTCGGCGGGCCGGTCCGGAACTCTAATTTACAGAGTTCCTCCAGAACCTCTGCTCTTTGTTCGGGTCTGTTTCAGACTCAGCATTTTGATTCAAAGGTCATTTTCCTTTCTTCTGGTGTCCTGAGGAGCTGCAGCGGCCTCAATTATAGAAAAGGTTCCTCTGCAGGTAAAACTCTGTCCAAATGTTTGATTTATTCATCTTCACAAGTTTTCAATACCTCTTTCAAACCCAGTTGCTGTTACTTGCTGAGGTTAGAAAAGTACAGAAGTTAACAGCAGCTGCAGAACGATGTGTTAATCACCTGTGAGCGAATAAAGACCCTAAAAATCAAACAAACCACTGTTCTGCTCCGAACCTCTGCGGCCTTCTAATTTTCATGAATTGACAGAAAAGTACAACTTTTTCTATAAGAGGCGCATTGAACAAATCTCTGTTTAAGTAATGAAGCTTTCCATTTCCAACTCAGAGATGCAATCACACACCTAAACTCTCATTGACTTCATCCGTGTTTGCTTTGATTTTCTCTTCAAAACAGAAAGTCAAGGCTCTTTTTTTAACTTGTCATATCTTCTGCATAAATATGGGGCAAAATAAAATGTTAAAAAAATGTCACAAACACATTTTCATTATTTATCTCACTGAGTGTAAAATCCTGGTTAAAAATCTTCACTATCATTTTATAGTTATTAAGCTCCCTGTTACATTTAGTTATTTGTTGCTAATTTTTTTTATTTAATTGTTAAATCCTAAATCTAAATGTAAGGTTAAATGTAAATGTTGTGGCTAAATGTAGAAGTTTACGTTTCAGGATTGCAGTCTTTGTTGTAGGTGCTTTTTTGTGTCATCCTGCAACAAAAACAATGCTGTTATCACTTTTTTTATCGCAAAAGCTAAAACAGCAGCATAGGCTGCGTTCCATTCTGAACATTTCATTTCATTCTGGATCTGCATCGAGCAGAAATATCGCAGATCGGTGGAGTTTAATGACAAAGAGAGTAAGAATATTTAGAACAGATATGAGGATTCAACGTTTTCAAGGGTGAAATAAAAAGGAGAATAAAAGAGACGGAGAACTGAAGGAGGGTGAAGGTCGTGCTAATGAATAAGAAGAAGAGAGGAAGGAAGTATAGTTTTAGAAAAGATGAGTTAGTTGGAATAAAAAATAAAAAAACAGGTTTATTTATGTGTTTGTGTGAAAGAGTGGCCTTGAAGCGACCAAATCAAGGAGTTTAGCAGGAAATCCAGACGTGCGCGTTCAGCGTCGACACGAGCCCTTACAACAGTGAACTGGCTGCAGAGCTCATTAAACATGAGGAGCATTGATCCAATGTTCAGAGCAGCAACCAGACAAGCAGCGGGACGTGTGTGTGTGTGTGTACTTGTATTTGTTACCTTTTTAGGACCATTTCTGGTATACACACCTACCTTGTCAAGACCAGTAGTCCTTATGGGGACCAAAGACTGGTCCTAATACGGTTGGATTCCACTTTTGGGCTGGGGGTTCGGTTAAGGTGTGCATTGAGTTTAGTTTAGGTTTGGGGTCAGGGTTAGGCTGCAGAAATTACTGGAAATGAAAAGAAGTCAATGAGCGGTCCTAATAAGGATAGAAATCCAAACCTGTGTGTGTGTCAGGAAGTTCAGTTTATCGCTCTCCACTGGATCAACTCATTCACTCCAGCTGACTCGTGTGTGTGTGTGTGTGTGTGTGTGTGTGTGTGTGTGTGTGTTTGCCCCAGCTGTGACCTGACCTTTCCTCTAATTGACTCTAATCAATTAAGCTTTATCAGCTCCATCCAGCTGCTCTGAATGGGTGGGGGGGGGGGGCTCACTGTGTGATCCAATCAGAAGTTTAGCTTCTCCTAAAACTGTATTTAAATGGCCATTCGTGAGAATTTAAAAACACAAAATTGTGAAGAGACAACACTTTTTCTCCAAGCCAAGAAAAGTTCCAGATCATCAAAAACACAAACAAACACATGGATTCAGCGTAATCTTACGTTTACACTTTGGCCAAATCAGATCAAGGCTGCCGCGGTCCAGGTCTGATGCTGGGCCTCGAGGGACTCCGGTGATCAAAGATCAGCTGCTGTGGTGTGAGTGAACGTGTGAGTGTTTAATGAGATCTGGTGTGGGAAAACAAAATAAAGCAGTGTGTGTGTGTGTGTGTGTGTGTGTGTGTGTGTGTGTGTGTGTGTGTGTGTGTGTGTGTGTGTGTGTGTG
>JAVKLF010000011.1:18887904-18912759 GCA_034783495.1 Millerichthys robustus | reverse complement strand
TTATCAGTTTATTAGACTTATTTGGAATGTTTGTTTACCTGTAAACAAGTGTGTGTTGTCAAAACAAAATTATGTTATGTTGTCATTGTCTGTCTTTTTAGAGACCCAAACTGACATCTAATGTCGACACTTTGTGTAAAAAAAAAAAAAACCTGCTGGTGGGAGGAGTCGGGTTGTTTGAGAACTTTTTGAGTTCAGGGACAGCAACAGAACCAAAGACGGTACTCGATCACTAAACTTAAAATTTACAACCAGGTTAAAGTTTTTTTGCACGATTTAAACGTCTTCAGTCACATCCTCCGTTAATGTCATCCCAAATCCGTGTATGATGCGTTCTTTGGTTTTTCGAAATAAAATGTCAAAAAGAAAACAACTGTGTTGTCTCTTGGCATTTTTGTTTTTTTAAAAACTAAATGTAAAAATGTAAAGTCAAACTAATTACAAAATCGATCCAGGCAGATGGCTGCCCGTCCTGCGCCTGGTTCTGCTGGAGGTTTCTTCCTTCCCAATGTGCTGCTCAAGATGGGAGATTGGGAGAGACCTCTGCAAAATTTACACCATTAAAAAATGAAGGTGTAAATAGAGTAAAGAATTACTGATGTCTGATTAAATGTTTCTTCTAAAGCCAGTTTTGAATGGAAGAACGGTAAACAAGAGCACGACCAGCTGTTTTTAATTAAAATTACTTTTAATGCCCTTAAAACCTCACTTGGGGAAAACTGAAATTTATCCACAAGACTTCTGCTGTAGAGTTAAAATAATGAGCGGCTCTGTTTTTAAAAGTTGGTCCACCTCAGTCTGAGGTCTTCATGATGCAGCTCAGAGTCCAAGGGCCTCATAAGGACCATCAGTTCTTGTTTGAAAACGTTTCGACACCTATCCAGGTGTCTTTGTCAATTCTGGTAGCTCGCTCCAACTCCCTCTGTTCTGACTATTATGTGTAACAATCTATTATTCTGCTTTGATGTAAAGCTAAAAAACCCCTCTAAACTGAAGTCAGAACTGATGGTGATAAAAAATAAAAAATAAAATTTTCATCATCAGCCTCTTTTCGTTTATTCACTTTCATGGTAATTCTCAAGGCTTTCTTTGTTAGTTTTTTAATTCTTGAAATTATAGTAAAAAAAAAAAAAGAAAGGTGCCGTAAATCTCACTAGAAAGGGAAAAAGACTGCGTGTTTTTGAGTCAAAGCGTCAGTGTATTTAACGGATTCACGGTAAATGTTGTCCCCTGCTGGCAGAAATGCAGAACTGTCCGAGTGGCCCGCTGGGTTGCCAGATTTGATAAAATACTGCAAAATCTGTTATCGCCCACGCCTTTGACGAGCAGAGAAATTAATAGTTATACCAAAGAGATAGTTAGTATATACGTTTATGGTAAATATAAACAAAATAGACAGAGGTTAATAGTTTACTTGCTGTTTTTTTTAATTTACAGACATTTTGAAGTGGTAAACAAACACCTGGCGCCCCTGACAGACCAGACGTCAGTGTTCTGCGGCTGTTTGGTTTAGCGAGTTTGCAGCTAGCGTCGGTCGTTGAGTAGCTTTTGTTCGGAAGACGTTGAACCGGACACACAGCAAGGACCGATGCCGCATGAGAAAGGACATCAAATGAAACAGAACCCCAGGAAAAATTATAACCCGGACCTGTTTTTCTGAGCTGGGTGAGTAAAAACAACACGAACCGCTTGCGAGATGCTGCTAAATAAGGAGCTAACGAGCTAACGATTTACATGTGCCATAAACTAAAGGTTTAAAACACAAATTTATGACTCTTGATGTTTATTTTAACCAGTAACCGATGAAGAAATGAAGCTTTTCGGGTCACATGCAGTTACTAAAATATAAAATTCTGTCGCTCAGATGGATTCACCTCGGCCATATGCGATTGTTGATATTGTCTTGTTTATATGCTAAAATGTATTTTGGCTGTTTCTGGCAGTTTAGCTTAATGTCTCCGTCCTTTGGACATATGCACTGATGTGGCACTGTCCTACGCTTTATTAATGTGAATTAATGGGGTTAAGTTTGTGCTTTTGTTTCAGTAATACTAATCTAGATTTATTAGGTGATCATTGAACATGTGGCTGTTGTGAACCTTTAACTTTCAATCTGAAAGTTTTATTGTAGCAGCAAACATCTGCAGTAAACCTTTTTGGGTTTCACTAAGATGCACTAGATTTCCCTCAGATTGGGTTTGGGAAGTTCTGAATGATATGGTGATCGATGTCATGTTGACACAAGTGGTCCCAACTTGTCCTTTAACAGCCCAGACCCAAAACCAGATGAACTTTTTGTAAACTGCTCAGTTTGTCCCCAGAGGACTGCTGTTGTCTCTGCCTGGCAGGGGATCCGGCTTCAAGCAGGAACCAGAATCTGATCCTCTTCCTCCTTTCAGGCTAAAGCAACCAGGAGGGATTTTAATATGTTCCACACCTTGACCACCTTTCTGAGGAGGTGTTTGTGCTGTTTTACAGGCTGTGTTATAAGGAAGGGTTAGTCCCCACTCACAAAGAAGGATTAAAGTGCCTGGGACATCAAATTTTTGTAATAAATATAAATATTTTTGGGGAAAGATAGCATTAATCATGAACTAAAAACCACAGAGATGAACAGTTGTTGAGATATTTGCATGTGAAACAAAAGCACGCAGTAACAAAAGGGAATGTCTGTCTGTCCACCTCTCATGACCATAGGTGAGGGAGGGTTGGAATGTACAAGCAAATTGAGAGCTTTACCTTTCGACCCAGATCTTCATCGCAATTGACCAAAGCAACGCTCTTATTACTGAGGCCCCAATCCGTCAATCTATCTCCTGCTCCATCTGACCAAAACAAGACACCAAGATACTTATACTCCTTCACTTGAGGCAAAGACCCCACCCCCACCCCAACACACACACAACTCCTGGAAAGGACATTCCGCCCATTTCCAGACTTAGAGGTACTGACTCCAATCTTCACTCTTCACACTCTGCTGCGAACTGCCCCAGTGCATGCTGAAGGTCTTCACCCGAAGGCGCCAACAGAACCACATCATCAGCATTAAGCATAGACGAGATCCTGAGCTTCCCAACCCAGACTCCCTCCTCTCCATGACTGCGCTTTGAGATCCTGTCCATTAACACCACAAACAGGATTGAAGACAAAGGACAATCCTGGCGGAGTCCAATCTACGCATAGAACAGACTGGACCAGCACCTGCTTTGGTTCTTCAGGGACCAGATAGCTCTTATTAGCAACCCAGACACCCCATACTCCCACAGCACCCCCCACGGAATGACTTGAGGAAAACCACCTCCAGGTCCACAAAATACATGAAGGCTCTTTGTGTTTGTGTGTTGGATTTTTTTTTTCCTCAGACTAAAAGCATCCTTGCTGCATGCTCACCTCTGGGATGTGTTGCTCAGCTGTCAGCAAACAGCTGGATAACACCTGTTCATATAAAATTATGTCTTTAAGATGAGGCTCAAGGACTGCTTTGGCAATTAGAGGCACCTTTTACGTTAAACTAAAGGTTGCTACGTTCTTCATGAGACTTAAGTAGGGCTGCATGATACTGAGAAAAAAACTGACGTTTTCGTTGTTTTATCTAACCCTGCGGTATATAGGGATACGAAAAAATACAGGAATTTGTAACAGATGACTTGAATACCACTTTAATTATATTTTATCTCTTTTTTCTCAGTTCTTTGCCAATCTGCTCATCCTGCTCATTTTTATCAAGATCCTCATAGTCCTCTTCCACAGCTTGAGAAATCACAAACACTTCTCAAAAAAGTGCTGCCATTATTGTCCTAAAAGTTTTACAACAAAATGAACTAGCTTCAGTCCATCTTTTTAATTTCTTACAGGTAAAAATCCAAACTGGTTTCAGGAGAACCCCTCACTGAGACCTGCACCCGTCCCTGTCCCGGCCCACTTCACCTCCATCTGACTCCTCCAGCCATCACCATGGCCACCCTGTTCCTCCACTGGCTGTGTCACTGAGTCGCCATTCTGGACTGCCAACATGGAGCGAAAACGCAGAAAGAAATTAATCTAGCTGCTCGGGCCATTTGCAGTACAAACTTCTTTTTTTTGAGCCAATGATGATCCGTCTCGAACCTTTGATCCACTAAAAGGCCGTAGCTTCACGGATCAAAATGCTGCTTTTTTCTGCGCTTGTGTTTCTGGGGCTGCTGGCTGTGGTGGGGACAGAGCTGGAGCGAGGGCCCAAACCCGGTTCTGATCAAACCGTCCCACCATCAGTGACTGGTTACAACTGCTCCCAGCTGACCCTCAAATTGGAGTTTTCTTCTGAGGTGGTGGAAGACGGTAAGAAACTGATCAACTGTTCTCGATTAAAAGAAGTTAATTATTTGAATAAAGTTTTATTACTGGCATAGAATTTCCACTGCATTTCATAAAATGTCACTTGATGAGATTTGCACAGAACTATTGTGCTTTTGATTTTGTTAATTGCAAATTATTTTCCCGTCTCTGTGTCCTCAGAGTACATTATAGCGTTTACTGGGTATTTCTCAGCCAAAGCCCGCAGCCTGTACATCAGCAGTGCCTTGAGGAGTGCCGGAGATGCCGACCTGGAATGGCACATCGTTCCCAGGGAAAACCCGGCCTCCGACTTTCCCAGCGACTTCGAGCTGGTCCACATCCTCCAGGCGTCCCCTGTCAGCCTGCTGACCTTGGAGGAGCACCCGTACATCAAGAGGGTGACGCCGCAACGCAAAGTTTTCCGCACCCTCAAATACGTCCCCTGTAAGTCTGGCCGTGAGGCGCCGTCGTTCAGGGGGTGGGCGTAAGAACCTGTTTCACAGAGAAATCTAAAACTCAGAGCAGATCAGGAACAGTTTGGTTTACAGACTCTCGTTTTGTTCGTGGTTCTGTTCTCACAGCAGAGGATTGTGTGTCTTGATGTGAAGTGTAGGGCAGCTTGGTGGGGGTGTGGGGTGTTTGGAGGGCAAAGACATAGACTGTCTGTTTGGTCTTAGAGGGAGGGACGAGGTGAGTCATTGTGGTTGGATGTTGGGGTCCGCCCTGAGCCTGGCACTTGATGAAAGACTTCAGTGTGCCCCCAGCCTGCTTAGAAACATGCTGTGTCTGGAAGGGGGTGGAGGGTGGGGGCGGGGTGCTCATCAACAAAGTTAACATTTAGTTTTGTAAGATTTAAGATGCTTTGTCTCATAAATCAATCTGAATGGAAACAATACACAGACATATTTGTTGGTTCTCTTCCACAGTCATTTAAAAAAAATCCAGAAACCTCTGAGATAACTCAAAACTGACTCAATTTAATGGCATCCAGTATTGTTTATTTGATTGTGAGCTGACAAAACTCACAGAAAAGCTTTTCTCCAGAGTCATAAACCTCGCCGGGGTATCGTCCCGCCCTAAACTTTACACTATGCTTCATTTAAAAAAAATCTTTTTTGGAGAATTGTTGTTTCAACTTGTCTCCTGTGTCCCACTTTTCTTTTTTATTCCTGTTTGTGTGGGGAGGGGAGCCCACCCGTGTGCACGTTAGGTAACGGCAGGTGCAGGAGGCGAAAGAAAGTAGACAAAATACTGCAGAAACTCAGCCAAATGAGCGAATTCTGTGAGATAGCCTGTTTTACACTAGATTCCATTTTGTTTGGTAAGTTCTGCAATTTCGTCCTCATTTTTGCGCATTGCAGAAATCATAGGGCCCTAATGCTTTTTAATGGTATGTTTTGGTTATTATCTTGTTCTAAGACCCATCACCTGCACAGGGCTTGATGTTTTCACCAGGATGCTTTGATAGTCCTGAGATTTTATTGGGTCGAGCACAGAATTAAGATTCCCTGTTTGCTGTAGATATAGTGGGGTTTTTTTTTCTTTGAAAGCCTTAATTTTCCTTCTGTAAACATTGAGTTGAGAAAATTTTCCCCATATATTTGTTGACATTTAAAAAACTGAGAGCCAGTGTGAAAAAACAAACAAACTCTGCTGTGGTTCAACAAGCAGCCATGTTGGTGAGACTTTAACAGTTATTTAAAAAACTTTAGGTGCAGTTTTAAATTGAGCTTCTGCTTCATTGGTCAAACCCTGAATCCACGACAAATGCTTAACTCTTGAGAATGTAGAAATCGCCAGATAAAACCTGAACTTAATACCTGGGCAGGTATTAAGAGGAAAGTCTTTGTGTTTGTGCAGCTCGCTGTTACTTTCTGAATCTTTTGAAGTACAGAAAAGCTCAAGAACCCTCTGCCTTTGTTCCTTAGAAATTGCACGGGTTCTGTTCCTGCCTGTTAATCACCTCATATCATTTGTCCCTTTAAGTGATTCGGCTTCTGAAAAGATAAGTTTGAATTAAGCTGGTGTGATCCATAAATTACTCTGAGAGTGGATCAGAATGGAAATAGATCTGATTGAGCGGGACACAATGTTAACACGTGTCAATTAAACCACTTGTTATCACAGATTGACCGATTAAGTCTCCTATTTTACTCTTTGTGATTTTAATTTCTTGTGATTTCCTCTTTTTCAGCATCTGAACCCGCAGCGGCTTGCAACCGCACACCTGAAACTCCAAAATGGCAGTCGTGGCAATCATCTCGTCCTTTCAGACGGACCAGCCTCTCTCTGGGCTCGGGCTTCTGGCACGCCACAGGTCGCCACTCCAGCCGGCGTCTGCTGCGCGCCATCCCACGTCACGTGGCCCAGATCCTGCAGGCAGATGTTCTCTGGCAGATGGGCCACACCGGTGAGAACCGGACTCCTTCCTACAAGATGATTAAATAAAGTTCTTTACAAATAAAGATTGTTTTCCTGCTGCAGGTTCTGGAGTGAAGGTGGCAGTTTTTGACACAGGTCTGAGTGAGAAGCATCCACATTTTAAAAATGTGAAGGAAAGAACCAACTGGACCAACGAGAAGACCCTGGATGATGGTGAGGAGGATTTTAATGGACAGTTTTACTCGGGGACCATCCACATGGGAATGGATACAGGGTTCACCCAAGAAAACTAATGCTGTGGTAGGGCTGTAGAGCGTTTTATACCTGGTGGGAGCTGAGCCGTGTTGTTTTTTTTATCCTGGGGGTGTACATGTTTGTGAATATGTAAAAGGTTTTTGTTTTAGCCTGGAGTCCTCCATCCATCATCTTAACCCGCTTCTTCTTTTCAGGGTCATGGGGGTCACTGGTGCCCATATCCAGCAGTCACAGTGTGAGGGGCGGGGTTAACATGGACAGGTTTCCAGTCCATCACAGGGACACAGAGACAAATGAGACAATCAACCATTCACTCACACCTAGGGACAATTCAGAGTTACCAATTAGCCAGTCAAACAGTCATGTTTTTGGTGTGTGGGAGGAAACCGGAGTACCCGGGGAAAACCCACGCATGCACGGAGAGAACATGTAAACTCTACCCAGAAAGGTCTCTGGCCAGGATTCGATACGGCAACCTTCTCACTGGGAGGCAACAGTTCTATTAACTGAGGTCCATCACCTTGAGACTTCATAAAAAAAATGTTTTCTGCAGAAAAGTGGACTAGACATAAAGTAGAGCTGATTTTTATTGTCGGTTTTTCTTGGAATAAAAGCTTGAAAGATGCTTAATTTTGACTTTGGGGAGGAGAGAAGTAGGAAAAGATCTTGGTTCAGAATTTACTAAACCATAAACATGAAACTGTTCATTTTATTTTGTCTGCTCTAAACTTTGACCCAGTTCTTCTGAGCTGTTTACTTTCACTGAACTTTGACCTTTCTAATCACCTATCAGCTGTTTATTGCCTCTATCAGCTGCAGCCTTCCAGCTGATCCGATTCAACAGGATCCAAGATTTTAGACATTTTACTGATCTTCAACAGATTTCTGTTTTCATTTGTTCTTTTACAAATCTGGGATTTTAAAAAGAACGCATATATTAAATCTTAGTCCAAAGGAATGTACACACACTCACACACACCAGTACATGACTAACTGGTCCTGACAAGGGGGATGTTTATACCAGAATTGGTCCTAAAAAGATCACAAAAACTACACATACACACACACACACTGTAAGTGGTTCGGTGTGTAAACTATTCTGGTAAAATGAGCTTATTCTGCTTTTCAGGCCTGGGCCACGGGACGTTTGTTGCAGGAGTTATAGCCAGTATGAGGGAGTGTCAGGGCTTCGCTCCTGATTCAGAGCTCCACATCTTCAGAGTCTTCACCAACAACCAGGTACTCAAAAGACCACTCATAATTTACTACCACTGCTTCGCTTTATCTCTCCAGCGGTTTAAAACAGTCATTTCTGTCTCATAGTGGGTCTAAATGTGGATTATTTTTTTCTTTTTTGTGTCTTGTTCAGGTTTCGTACACCTCCTGGTTCCTGGATGCTTTTAACTACGCCATCCTGAAGAAGATTGATGTTCTGAACCTCAGCATTGGGGGACCGGACTTTATGGACCATCCTTTTGTGGACAAGGTGACACAAACGTTTAACTTCGTCAGAGATTTGTGTTGGTGCCTATAAACACCCGGGCTGATGTCTTGAAATGTTGCTTCAGTATATCCACATAATGTTCTTTCCTCACGATGCCATCTATTTTGTGACGTGCATTAGTCCCTCCTGCAGCAAAACAACCCCACAACATAATGCTGCCACCCCCGTGTTTCACAGTCAGCCTGATGTTCTCAGGCTTGCAAGCTTCTCCCTTTTTCCTCCAAACATAACAATGGTCATTATGGCCAAACAGTTCTATTTTAGTTTCGTCAGACCACAGGACGTCTCCAAAGATTAAGGTATTTTCCCTGAGCGCATTTGCACACATTAATTCACTTATTTTTCTTTTTTTTTTCTTTTGAAGTAATGACTTCTTCCTCTTTTAGCCCATGTCGATACAGTACTCATTTCACCGTGGATAATGACACACTCTTACCAGCTTCAGTATCCCATGACCCGCACAGCGTGTCAAAGACAGAACCCTGAGCGGGCTTTAGTCATGTTGGTGTCCAGTTGTTTCGCTTTCAGAGGAACTCTTCATATTGTTTTCTTATTTTATTTTTGTATCCGTAGCTTCAGCTACGTTCACTTCTTGTGAGCCCATAACGTCTGTACGAGTGATTCAGGATTTCTGCACATCAAGTGAAAGAACAAGTTTAAAAAAAATCTCAGTCCATGAGTGCAAGTTGCTCTGGTTAGTTTTTCTCTCCTGCAGGCAGAAATGTTGCTCATAACTCTGCAGATTGAATAAAATGCTGTAGTGTTTTGGTTTGTTTGTTCTGTGGAGCGATTAGACTGTAGGAAACTTTTAATAAATATCTTCAGCAAATGTTTAAATGTTTGCATCATGACCAAAATATGCATCCAGGCATAGGAAAGTATATATATTTTTAGGAAAATGTGGATTGTTTCTAAATCAACTAAATGTGTTCATTTTTCTGACTGACAGGTGTGGGAGCTGACTGCAAACAAGGTGATCATGGTTTCTGCCATTGGCAATGATGGACCTCTGTATGGGTGCGTTAATCTCTAAATTACTGGGATTTAGTTGGATTAAATGAACCTGTATTGATATACAGTAGTTAATGTACATTCAGCAGGTGGTAGAATGATGCACTAAAACGTTGTAGTTTTCTACTTAAAACAAAGATCCATTTCATTCTTTTAAAATCGAGTCAAACCAGGAAGTTCGACAATAAAAGACAAAATCTGTCTTTCTTCAAAATGTGGTGTTTTTGTTTTGTTTGTTTGTTTATTTTTGTATGTTTACCTTTTTAGATATGATCCATTTTTCTGTTTCTTCTCACTAACAAACAAAAATCAGAATGAAAGAGTTTGTTGCAGCTACTTTCACTAAACTGTGTGCATTTATTTTAGTCCTAAATGTTTATTGTTAAACAACTTATTGCATTTCTTTGGCATGTTGATTTTTTAACTTCATAATTAAACGAAGACTTAACAGATGGAGAGAATTTATTTAAAAAACCAGATGTCAGTACTACGTAGCTCAGACAGTGCGGTAATTTGGATCTGTCTCATTCAGAAAGCCTCATAATCTTTATGTTTCTCTTCTTATCTCTAAAGTCAACGCAGGACACAGAATAAGTTAATGAGCTGAGATTATCTTCACAATGAACAAGTTATCATTCTGACTCACGGTCATTATGACAAAACCGATACCTCAGTTACGTTTTTTAATGTTTAGTCACAACATATTCCTTCTGTTAATACTGAAATAAGTCACATAATTTATACACACGATAGTTCAGGCATCTGGGAGGTCCTGAGTGATGGTAGGATAGAGCAGGAGATGGATCCACAGATCCTCTTCCTCCTCAGTAATGAGGTAGTTGCTTCGGTTGGACGTGGTGAGGAAAGAGTTGAGTCTAAAGACAAAGCTCTGGATTTACTGGTTCATCTACATTCAAGCCTTCACCTGTTGTCATGAGGTTTGGAGCATGTCAACGAACCAGATCCTGGATCCAAGCGGTGGAAATGATCTTCCTTTGTAGGGTTCCCTGGCTCAGACTCAGAGTTAGGGTGAAGAGCTCAGAGTAGAGCTGCTGCTGCTCCTTTGGATCTAATGAAATCAGTGGAGGAGGTTCATCTGATCAGGACGCCTCCCTTTGGGGGTTTTCTAGGTTTCCTCACCAGGAAGAGACTCCATATGAAAGAATGTAGTCCGCTCTCTTAACCAAAAAGTAAATGGTCTCTTTTATTTTCATAAAACTAAATATGTAATTATTTTTTTAGCACCCTGAACAATCCAGCGGACCAGATGGATGTGATTGGAGTCGGAGGCATTGACTTTGAGGACAACATTGCTCGATTTTCCTCCCGAGGCATGACCACCTGGGTGAGTTGATGCATCATCTCAATATCTACCCCCTCCATCATAACATCCTGCCAGGTGGTTACGGTAGTTTTATAGAAACATTCTGACATCTGGATCTAGTTTAGAGTTTTTCTGATTCATGTAGTTTCTGTCATAAAGAGAAGGTTGCTCTCTCAGCTTTAATAAGCACACTTTCTATAACAGTACTGGTAGTATAGTGTCTTCTTAGGTGTGCTTTTAAGCAGCTTAAAGTGAAAGTATCTCCTATTTTATGGAGACTTTTTGTTTGTCAGGAAAAATCTTTTTGTAGTTATAATTGTTACTTCATCGTTGTTTAAACATTTTGAGTGATGTCTTGAATATTAAATGTTCTGGTTTGTTTTTGCTTTCTGTCTCTGTCCAGGAGCTGCCGGGGGGCTATGGCCGAGTGAAGCCCGACATCGTCACCTATGGTTCCGGCGTTCGGGGCTCCGGCTTGAAAGAGGGATGTCGCTCTTTGTCCGGGACCAGCGTGGCGTCTCCTGTGGTCGCTGGAGCCGTCACTCTCCTGGCTAGGTCCGTTTCATAAACGAGATCATCCTTCACTGTCAGAACTCCACAGCAACTCAGGCTGTCATTGTTTTGTCCTGCAGCACGGTTCTGAACCGGGAGCTGGTGAACCCCGCCTCCATGAAGCAGGCTCTGATCGCCTCGGCCCGCAGGCTGCCTGGGGTCAACATGTTTGAGCAGGGCCACGGGAAACTGGACCTGATCAGAGCCTATCAGATCCTCAACAGCTACAGACCTCAGGCCAGGTAAACCTGCAGAGAAAACAGTGTTTTGGAAACACAAACTTTTGAATAAACAAAGATTAGCAGTGCTCATAAAGGTGCTCATCCAGAACTGAAGTAACTCTGAAGGAGAGCAGCCTGATGACATCACAGCCCTGAGTCTGAGGAGGAGAAAACAACTGGCAAAAATAAAACCCCTGTTTTATACTCACTGCAGGTTTGCAGTGAAACATATTTGGAATAGAAATAATTTGATTTGTCAACCATTTTTTACCCAGACTTGTGTAACTATCCTTTATTTGTATTTGCAAATCTTGCAGCAAGTTGCACAATATAGTTATTTTTTGTTTTGTTTTGTTTTCCCAAAGAATTTATGTAGGATTTGTTGTTTCTGCACAGGAAAATCTTGTATCATGCTGTTTCTTGTAGTGATGCTGTCTGAAGTAACAAGTTTTTTTAATGTTTCTGGTGTTTTTTTCCCATACGAACATTTAAATCTGGATATAAATCCGTGTTTGGGTGTTTTTGCTAAATTGTACTCATCTTTTTGCAGCCTTTCTCCGAGCTACATCGACCTGACGGAGTGTCCCTACATGTGGCCGTACTGCTCCCAGCCCATCTACTACGGAGGAATGCCCACTATCGTCAATGTGACTATTCTGAACGGCATGGGCGTCACTGGTAGGATTGTTGATAAGGTGAGCAAACGGGATGGAGGGAAATCGTGTGGTTTAGTAATTCAGTCGCTGAATCAGGTGTGTTGGATAAGGGAAAGAAGTAAAACGTGCAGGATCATGGACCTCGATGTCACTCTTGATATAAACAGATTTAGCAAGAAGTTGATGCTTTTTTATTTGTTTTGTTTTCTTGAATCTTACTAAAGGCTGCTTTTTTTCTGTTCAGCCTGTGTGGCAGCCGTACCTGCCACAGAACGGCGACCACATCGATGTGGCCGTCTCCTACTCACCTGTGCTGTGGCCGTGGGCTGGCTACCTGGCTGTGTCCATCTCTGTGGCCAAAAAAGCTGCGTCGTGGGAAGGTATCGCTCAGGGACATGTGATGGTGACGGTGGCGTCGCCTGCAGAGAACGATGTGAGTTTCAACAGAAACACTTGGTGGTTTTGTTCCTGTGTTGTTGGTTTTGTTTTTTGTTTAAATGGTCAGCATTTTTATTTATTTGATTCTAAGGAATCCATGATTAGAAAGACTCTGTGATCATCTGGTCTGTTCCACGTCCTGTTGTCTGGTTTTTGTAGTCAGAGGTGGAAGGGGAGCTGACTTCTACGGTCAAACTGCCAATTAAGGTAAAAATCGTGCCCACTCCACCTCGCAGTAAGAGGGTTCTGTGGGACCAGTACCACAACCTGCGCTACCCACCCGGCTACTTCCCTCGGGACAACCTGAGGATGAAGAACGACCCTCTGGACTGGTGCGAATGTGTAGAAATCACCTTATGTTTTGTTTTTTCCTGTAAATCATCAAGGGTTGTAGGTTTGTAAAGATTTGTTCAATTTTCCAGGAACGGGGACCACATCCACACTAATTTCAGAGACATGTACCAGCACCTGAGGAGTATGGGTTATTTTGTTGAAGTGCTGGGAGCACCAATCACGTGCTTCGATGCCAGCCAGTATGGTACGAACATCAAGACTCAGAAACCCGCAGTCCTACTGAGAGCATGAAAGTCCAGTTCTTAAATTAGTTAACACAAAGTAAAACATATTCAGAAAGCAGGTTGGGTTTTGTGTTCCTGCAGGCACACTGCTGATGGTGGACAGCGAGGAGGAGTATTTCCCCGAAGAGATAACCAAGCTGAGGAGAGACATCGACAACGGTCTGTCCCTCATTGTCTTCAGTGACTGGTACAACACCTCCGTGATGAGGAAGGTCAAGTTCTACGATGAAAACACCAGGTATGAAGGGACTGAAGCATTGTAATTTCCTCATCTGAGTGCGTAATTGTTATTCATACAACAGAGGACAAAAACTCAGGGCAGTAAGGGTTTTATTGAAGCATCGGTTGACATCTGAACAGTGTTGCATGTTTTTTAGAAAAATGCAACTTCTTACAACTTTCTGTATTTTTTATACCTCCTTCACACGTAACAAACTCTTTCCTTTTCCTCTCTATTTGCATACACACTCATAAAAGAATATTCTGGGCCAGGCTGGCCAAAACGGCACACATTCCTTATCCACAGCGTCACCTAGCGTACGTGTCCTTCTCAAACGATATTCTCAACACCATAGTCTATCAAACTCCTGTTCCGTATTTGATAGACAACCATCTCTGCACACAACTTTTTCTCTATGTGGCCACTCTGTCTGGGAGGGAGTGCGCCTCAGAAACTGTGGTTTTCTTCGTGACAAATGTGCAAAATGATGATTAATGACTCCATCATCAACTGAGAATGAACCTTCATCTCTGCTGTCTCTGTTTTTGCATGTGATGCCTGTGCTGCAGTTTTCTCTTGAGTATAAAATGTTTTTGTGGAAAAAGATGTCACAACACAAAGAGTGTAGCACCAGGGTTTCCAGATGGGCCATGGTAAACTGTTGTACTGTTCCTTTAAAATTATTGTACTGCCAAATGTGCTGAGTGAGGGTGTTTTAATATTTGGTGTTTGGTGAAAATGTGCACAGAAAAGAAGGGACAAAAGCGTATTTTATGTTTATCTGGCAACCCTGACTGTCACATGGTCTCGGTTTTAACAAGGGATGAAAGTTTTTAATAAAAAATTCAACAAATCTCTGCAAAAAGCTACACACAGACCAGGAAGGAGAGGCTGTTGAGTAATTGTTTTGTATTTGTGAACACTCTGGGTCTTTATAACAGTGTTTTTCATTATGCTGCACCTGGATGATTAATGTTCTGTTACCTGGTTCAAGCTTTCATCAGGAGCTTTATCGTGTTCTGATGATTGGAAGATAAACCGAGCTCTGTTTGCGCTCCGTGTCCCGGGTTCTCCTTGACTCCAGCAGTAATTTTTGTGTCCTCACGCTGTAATAGATCTCATACATCACCTTCCTCTGGTTCAGAGATACCAGTTAATCGCTGCACCTGGCTGCTCCCTTCATTTCCTGCCTAATCTATTGTTTACAGAGATTTAAAATCGGAAACACAGCTAAAGACCGATGTCAAGGAAAGTTCTGTTAGCATTTTCATCTGTGCACCTCTGTGTGAAGGTTTCAATCATATAACCTGCTTTTAGTTTCCATACATGGATGCTGGAGTTGGAATGCTCTGACAGTCTTTGGTAATTTATGTGATTAGTTGTCGATGCTGATTTTCTCGCCCCTGCCTGCAGGCAGTGGTGGATGCCGGACACAGGTGGCGCTAACGTGCCAGCTCTGAACGACCTGATCTTGGTGTGGGGGATGGCGTTCAGCGATGGGCTGTACGAGGGAGACTTCACTCTGGCCGATCATGACAGTAAGCTTTCAGAGACTCCTCTGCTCACACTCGGGGACGTTTTACAGAGAACTAAAAAGGTTTTGTGTGTCGGGTTTTCTCTCAGTGTACTACGCCTCCGGCTGCAGCATCGCTCGTTTCCCAGAAGATGGGATTGTGATTGCCAAGAACCTGAAGGATCAAGGTACCAGCATCCCTTTTAAAGTGTTAAACTCAGCTCCATGTAGCAACGTGCTGGCCTGCAGCCATCGGGTGTAAGTTTTAATCTGTGTGACAGATAAAACCCTGCGGTGTGTGTGTGTGCAGGTCTGGAAGTTTTAAAGCAGGAGACCGCCATGGTGGAGGGGGTTCCCATCCTGGGACTGTACCAAACGCCATCAGACGGGGGCGGTAGGATTGCTCTGTATGGAGACTCGAACTGTATAGATGACAGTCACAGACAGAAAGGTAAACGTTTATCTGTTCCCACCTGTCTGAAGCGCATTGCTTACATTTCATCTCTCCTGGGTTTCTTTTTATTCTTCCCACAGACTGTTTCTGGCTGCTGGACGCTCTGCTGCAGTACACTTCCTACAGTATGACCCCTCCCAGCCTCAGCCACTCTCACAGCAGAGTAGCGCCCCCAACAGGTGCAGACCGCCCACTGCCACAGAGACTGGAAGGTGAGAGTGGAAGTTACTCTTTCTAGTCTCTGACGGGTCATTAAAACGAGCTCAAACTGCAGGAATAATCTGACATTTTTAAATGATTATTATTATTCCATTCCTCAGGAAACCATCTGTACCGCTACTCCAAGGTTCTGGAGGCTCACCTGGGAGACCCAAAGCCACGCCCCCTGCCAGCATGCCCCCACCTGTCATGGGCAAAACCGCAGCCCCTCAACGAGACGGCCCCCAGGTATAGTCCTGAGCTTACACCAAATGTGATTTAATCTGCGTTGTTGTTATTTATCTGAAGTCCCTTTGTCAACCAGGATTGAAATAAAAACGAGTCCTTCTTGATCCTTTCCTCCCTTTCTGCTGCGTCTTCACGTCTCTCCTCTCTCAGTAACCTGTGGAAGCACCAGAAGCTTCTCTCCGTGGACCTGGACAAAGTGGCTCTGCCTAACATGAAGCCGTACCGTCCCCAGGTCCGACCCCTGTCTCCAGGGGAGAGTGGGGCCTGGGACATCCCTGGAGGTAACACCACATTTATCACTTTACACTTTTGGAGTTTTTCTTTGAGGCTGGGACCTTTTAGTTTTATGTAACTTTTCTACATTTAAATATTTTTAAACTATGTACAATTATTTCCCATGGATTCCTATGAAGATGTTCTCCTTTTAGCTTTTTAGCACATTTTTACTAGTAATGGCCTTTTGCTACTATTTTACTTGTTTTAGTTTTAAGCCACGGATCCACTTATTTTAGTCTTTAGCTACTGATTTGATTATTTTAGCTTTCAGCTACTAGCTTAAAATAAAAATAATTAAGAAAGCGTGTTGTAATCCCTGCCTGGGAAGCAAATTACAGGAGACAGATTCATGCTAAGATTGAACATTTATTTGCACCACAAGTCAAAACAAACACACCCATTTATACAATTCTTCCGGGTCGAGCCACACGTCCAGGGATCGTTACCAGGAAGTCATGAAATAACCAGAAATAACATCATAAAACTAGTCTGTGCATAGAAAAGTTGTAAAGATATTGTGTGATGTAAAACATCAGTGCAAACAAATTAAATTCCCTTTACAACTTTTAGCTTTTGTTTTGCTAAGCTTAGCTTTTAGTTCCTATTTTTCTAGCATTGGCTTTTGCTACTGTTAGGCTGTTTTGGGATTTTTGCAACTGATTTGATCATTTGCGCTTTTAGCCACTTGTCTTATAATTTTAGCTTATAGTTACTGTTTTGCTCAAATTACCTTTTTAGGTTTTGTTGTACTAATTTTAGCTTGAGGTATTTTATTAACATTGGCTTTAGCTACTGTTTTTAGCTTTTGGCTTTTGATCTGCTAATTTTACCTTTTGGCTAACATTTTGCTGATGTTCCTGTTTTAAGTTTTAGCTAATTTTAGCTTTTGTTTTAATCACATTTTCAGAAAATGTGATTTATTCGAATCAATGTTATTTTAAAAAGCTTTTTCTCATGTTTTTTTTTTTACTTAAAATCTGTTTTTAAAAATGATGATAATTCATCAAACTTAAATAGCGCATTTTTGGACAGTCAAAGATGCTTTTAAATTTCAAACACCCATAAAGCCGTAAAGCTATTAAACCTATACTTGGGCACCACGTGTGACCTTTGCCCCCTCTCTTCCTCAGGGATCATGCCAGGTCGGTACAACCAGGAAGTGGGTCAGACCATCCCGGTGTTCGCCTTCCTGGGTGCCATGGTCGTCTTGTCCTTCTTTGTGGTTCAGCTCACTAAAGCCAAGAGCAAACCGAAGCGAAGGAAACCTCGTATCAAGCGGCCCACGTACCTGCAGCAGCAGCAGCAGCAACAACAGCAGACCTCCACGGCCGGGAAGAACCCCACGGTGTGACCGCACTTACCCAGGACTTACCCGGCTTCAGAACCGGGACGTTAATGAGGACAAACTGGACTGTTGTATCAGACATTGGACTGCTTTTTATAAACCTGCCGGACGCCTCCCTGGAGTCAGTTTTGTGCCTCTCGTTTGTTTGCCGGCGCCGTTCGTGTTTGTACGTTTCTGTGGACCAATGAACAGTATTAAACTCATGACGTAAAACACGCATCGGGTCCAGAACCAGATCACATTCACTTAAAGTAGATACATTTCCTTCCTGTTTTTAACCAAAAGGGGGTTTCTTTCTGAATGAAATATCTATATTTATTAAATCTCTGTTCATGCCCCAACTGAAGACAGTTAAAACACAGAATCATGCAGAAACTTCAGAGGATAAAAAAATCTGTGCCTGTCTTTTTTTACGTCTTGCCCGTATGTGTATAAACTTTTGTTTTTTGGTTGTTTTTATTTTTTATAAACCGAGCGTTCTGCTCAAATCATCCTTTATGATCAGCAGCATCAACAGACTACTTCAGATATATCTCATCAATAAAAAACTGCATAACCAAACTCATCTGCTTCTTAGGTTTTGTCCTAAATATCGGATTTTGATTCATTCGAGTTATGTTACAGATTGAAGACTTACAGATTGTAAAGAAATGCACGTAACCAACGTGCTTGTTTTAAGATTTTTGAAGGTTTCTGGTCTGTATTTGGCTGTAAATGTTTTTAGTTTTTATTCTTATTTCCCCTTTTCCTTGCGTACGTACTTTAATACATATCTTGATTATATAACAAAACATTTAGCTCCTTCAGAACATTACGACTATGTTTTTTTTTATACGTCAGCATTTTATACTTTGAGATATTTAGCTTTTTCTTCCATATTTTTCTCATTGAAAATAAATGGATCCGTCTTCATGATCTTTTCCACACTTCTCTTTTTGTTCTGGTTCTGCTTTAACCTATTTGTGTTATTTTCTGCATTTTTCAGATACTTTTATTAGCCCTCATTTTAACCGTTTTCAGCATTTTACAGCTATTTTCAACTGTCTACCGTCAGCTTTGATGTGCTTTTTTTTGCATCTTACTCTTATTTTTAGCTTTTTATGCGCCTTTCAGCTTCATTCTGCTGCTTTTTTGCATTCAGCTACTCTTTAGCTGTTTTTTTTACTTATTTAGGATAAATATTTTGTTTTCTTGCGTAAACTCAGACAACTAATCCAGAAAGTTGATTCATACAAACGTTTCTGTTTAAGCCACAGATGGCTCTGAGTCCTACAGATTAGATTTTTAAAATATATTTTTGCTTTTTAACCCTAAAATGTGCTCATAGCTGCTGCATGTTCATTATTCGTGTTTTATCTTCAGTGTTTCTAGTATTTAGATAAAGTTTAGAACTTTACGTCTAAAAATGTTGTACATTTTTTTTGACGTCTAAAGAAATAAGATGAAAACAACTGATCAGGACATATTTTTTATTTGGTGGTTTTGAAAAAAGCTCAAAGAAGTGACGAGCAGCTGCCATTATTCTGCTGCACTCCTTCCTGAGGAGTAGTCAGAGATTGGATGAACAAATCTCCTGGGTTTGGGATTGATTCTGGGCCAAATTCAGTGATGCAAGTTGATTTCATCAGAGGCGATGTGAGTCGGGGGTCTGAGCTTAATCGCCGGCTCAGTCTGTGAATCTGTCACCTGTCCTCTTGGATGATGGCCCCCACTCCGGAGCTAATCTCCCTCGGAACCTTGGGAAACTGAGAAATAGCCTTGGAGCCAGCTAGCTGCGTTAACAAGATTTGGGAAAGCCGGCGGTGAGAGGAGGTCACATGCACTGTTTCCCTACGAGGTTCCCAGATGAAGCCACTTCCTGTTTGGCCAGTCAGGTCACTTGGAAGGAACACGATGACGGCGGCTCGGAGCCAAATATTTCAGGTCGTTCCCCAAAGCCTGTCCTGTACCAGTTCACATTTTGTACTCGTGGTTGCTCTCCTATCTCACCTGCTCACATGTTCCCCTGTCAGCCTCCACGGCTCTGGTTGGGTTCTGGAACTGAATGTGCCGCTGCTTGACCCCACTTCAGCAATGCCCCGATGAACGTGTGAGAAATCAAGTTACCGAACAAACCCTCAGACTGAGGCGAACCTAAACCTGGAAGCTTGGATCTCATAATTTATATTAAAGATCTTATTGTTCCATTATTTTTGCAACAGAGCGTTTTGCTCACAGACTGTGTTTACTTGTGGTTCCTGGAGTTTCTGAAATGGGAGCATGTTGTTTCCTTCAGGTCTAGGCCGATCCTTTCAAAATGTGATCTCAATGGGATTGAGTTAAATTGAGCAAAATGTTAGCCAAAAAGTAAAATAAAAGTTCATATATCAATTATTATTTTATGACTTTAGTTTGAATCATTAAAAGGCTTTTGTTGGATGTCTGAAAAACTCTGTAAAAAGTCTTGATCCAAAATACCGCCACCATTAAATCTCTAATTTAAATTAAAGATCTTAATGCAATAGAACATTTCACTCTCAGACTGCAGGTTTACTTGTGGTCCTTAGAGCTTCTAAAATGGGAGTCAGAGCTTTCAGTTAACAGCCTTCTCTTCTGTTCATATTTTTAAGACTAGACTTTAGACTTTCTTTTGTGATAAATCCCATAGTTAGGGCTGGTTTGGGTTTCCTGAGGTAACCTTTGCCTCTGCTGCTATAGCCAGCTGCTGGAGGACCACATGTCCTCATTCTGCTGCTGCCTATGTTAACACTTGTTGTCGTTAACTTTGTGTTTCTGTTTTTCATCCCTCAGAAGCTACACCTGGACCAAAGTTTTCACCATGGTCTGTCCAGTGGTTTATGAGATAATACTGGCAGTCGACTAACAAGTAGAGGCAAAGTTTTACAAAAATATCTTGCAAGAGCTCAGGGCATACGTTGTGGATGAGTCTCAGCTACTACCACACCAGATTTTAGATCCTTATTTGTAAAACCGACTGGGTTGGTGCCATTTTTATGTTTCCTAAATTCAGTTGGCTCTGATGTCCATCTTAAACAGTCAGACAGTCGTAAACATATTACAGAAATATTGACAGAAAAACTTATTGAAATTTGTTCAGTGGTTCATGAGATGGTTTGCCAAACAAACAAACAAACAAACAACATGGTTGATTCCAGTAGGTAACAGCTGATCGCTGTTAGCTAGTTCAATGACGTTAGCTTCGAAACTGAATCAGGTATTAATTATTTAGTCTTTTTAAAAAAATTGTCAAAAGGAAGTAAAGCACTTTTGTTTTAAATTTACTTTCAATTAATTAATTTAAATTAGATCAAAATGTATTTTGTTTAACTTTCAAACCCGTTTAAGGCGCTGATGTTAATGATTTAATGAGTGAAAGCAAAGTTTCCGAGCCACACCTGAATGCAGCAGTCGGGCCCTCTGACCCCGCCTCTGGCCGACTCACCCTGCTCGGCGAGCGGCCGCCGGAGTTCAGAGTTTCCCGCTGGTCGCAGGATGGAGGAGTTGGCCAGAGAGAGCATCAGTCTGCTGGCTTCAGCCTCCTCAAGGTCTCCGCTGGACGCGGGGCCGCGGCTGGGCTCCGTGGGGGCCGTTTTCATCATGCTGAAATCCGCTCTGGGCGCCGGGCTCCTGAACTTCCCCTGGGCCTTCCAGAGAGCCGGGGGCGTCCGCAGCGCGGTCACGGTGGAGCTGGTGAGCATCGGGTCCCTTTAACTTCAAAATTTTTTATAAACTGATGGTTTGGGCAAACAGAAGCTGATTCAAAGTATTAGTTTATAAAATTTTATGGTAGGTTTAAACTAGGAGTGATTCTGTGATTAATTAATTGACTTCACCTGAGCTCAGACATTTAAATTCACTTTCTTCTCATCTTTTTGTCTTTTTAAGATTTCTGAAGCCTTTGTTCAAACATTTCTAGATTTTTCTGTCTTTGTGAAACTAATAAAGGCTTAAAATCTCTCCAATCATTATATGGTTTTTCCCATTTGTTTATTGCTCATTTAAGAATATGTTGTTTAGTTAAAGCTAAAAAGCCAAAACAACCTTTTTATTGTTCTTTTTAACGAAATAGTTGTCGTTTTTAGCCAAATGCATCTTTATTTTGACTTTTGTTTTCATACTGAAGCCAAAATCTGTTTTAAATGTGATTTAAATTAAAATTTGTTTGGCTGCTATAATTTGATCTCCATTTATTTCTGACATAAGTTAAAAATTCATGCAACTTTTCTTCTAAATTAAAGGCTGTATTTAGTAAGAGTCTTAAGAAAACTCAAGTTTTCAAAGTCAAAACATGAAAATGAGTGATTCTTAGGAAATATCTGGTTTTATCTTGACTTTGATGACTACAACAGGTTAGGTATTCAAAAATTCATGTGCTGATGGACCTGTGTGTGAATTTTGTAATTTCAAAACAAAATTTGTCTAAAACTCAATCAATTATTAAATCACACAGTCGGATTGTGAACAGATTCTAGATCTGTTTAAAGCTTTGCTATTCTCTGTCTGATAAACAATGTTTGTTAGCAAAATATCTCATGATTCACTTGACAGTTTTTAACAAATCTTTCAGGATGTCCTTGTTGGATGTTTATCTACACCTGAGGAGATAAAAATAACTGAAACTGCTGGAAGAACATCCGGGACGGAGGATTAATTTAGTTTTACACATTCGTCACAAACGCCTCCTTTAATCTCTGCTCCTCTGAGGCTTTTAGAAAACTTTTTTTTTACTAAATAACTCAGCTGGTTTAAATAAAATAAGTAAAAGTTTATTGTCATACATTCTGCCTTCTGCAGATATTCACTAAACTGTTGAATAGCTTTTGCAGATATGATCAGACATCTGTGGAGGCTTCTTAAAAAAAGTCATTACTTTTACTGTTTAATCCGGAGAATGAGCACTGATAAACAAATAAAACTGTTTCTTCTGTTTTATGCAAATTAAAATATCAGTTATTTATTTTGTGAACTTCTGCATCAGCGAAATTTGATCCACTTGGGTGAAAATGGGTCAGGATGAGCAGAAATTGCAGAACAAAGAACAAGAAAATGGATTTTATTTTGTGACTGAGATTTGAAAAATAAAAAGGGTAACTGAAATTGTTACTTTTTTTTAAACCAAAGTTTTGAACAGGTCTTCAGAAATAATCCTTTCTAATGTTTCTCTGATGGGGAAATCCCTTCGTTTAATATTTGGCCTCACCAAAATATTACTTCAGACAATAAAAATGTAACTTTTTTTGAGCTCACTTTGATGCTCGTGAAATGGAGCATTTGAAATTAAAAACTCAACACTGAAGAATTCTTCACTGGGATTCATTATTTTATGTATTTATTTTTTTGCCTCTCAATGTTTTGTTTGGTCTCAGATCTCCCTGGTGTTCCTGACCAGTGGCCTCATCATCCTGGGTTACTCCTCCTCCATCAGCGGCGGCGGCACCTACCAGGCGGTGGTGAAGCAGCTGTGCGGACCCTCCATCGGGCAGCTCTGTGAGATCTGCTTCGTCTTCAACCTCTTCATGATCTCCGTGGCCTTTCTGGTCATTGTCAACGACCAGCTGGAGAAATGTGAGTTGAACCTTCAGCTCCGAGCCTCTGTCGCCCCCTGGTGGCACTTTGATGACGTTGACTCAGTGAAATGTAAATTCTGTCTGGTCAGTGTGCGACTCCTTCTATGAGCTGGTGACCGGGTCGCCCAAATCCGAGATGGCATATCACATCTACACCGACCATCGCCTGGCTCTGCTGCTGCTCTGCGTCGTCCTCATCCTGCCGCTGTCCGTCTCCAAGGAGATCAACATCCAGAAATACATCAGGTTCATTTCTACTACACAGTGAAGGACTTGTATCTTTAATATAGTGTTTCGTCCTAAAAAAGATTATTTAAAGAGTCTACGTTTAGTTTTTTATCTCCTCTTTGGACATTCAAGAAGTTTATTTTACTTTGTTTTCAGCTAAATTATGGTTCAGTAAGAAAATGTTGGTTTATTTTAGGCTCTTTCTGCTCCTCTTGGGTCATGTATGCTTAAGTAAAGGGGTACAGATTAAATAAAATAATAGAATCAGTGTTTTAGGTACGTAAATCTCTTCGGGTGCTACTTCGGCAGATTTAGGGTCGTTGATACTTTTCACTTTATAGTTTTCACTGACTTGTCTTCATTATCCTGTTAATGTTATTTTCCACAAAATTACTAGGGGTGTAGGAAAAAAATTGATACACTGAAACATCTATTATATATTTCCTGTCCTGGTACTGTATCAACTCTCAAAGAAGAAACGTGAACTACAACAGCAGTTCTCACCGTTCAGTATTCTTCTGACTGCGTAAAGATAAACTGAATTTAATCAGATTTTATGCATGGTGTGCTCTTCATGATGAGTTTCTTTAAAATTAGAATCTGGCAATACTGTATCAGCTTACTTACAGGATCACATTATATCATGAGTCCTGTGCTGTAATATATTTCACCAAATTCTTGCTGGTACAGAGCTCTGTTATTTCCCGTGAGTGTCTTGGTGTACAGTAAACGAGCGCGTTGACTCTACAGTCTGGACAGTAATCCAGTTGTACGTCGGACCTGTTTATAGATCATTTGTTTTACTCTGACCCAGATGTGTTTGGTCCCTGTCCCTCTTAGTGTTCTGGGTACTCTGGCTGCGACCTATCTGACTGTAGCCATCATCATAAAGTACCACACCAGACCGGCTGTTCTGGTTCACAACACCGCCCTCTTCTCCAGCGGGTCTGTAAGAGTTGCTCCTCTAAATGCCTCAATGGTACCACTGACTGGATTAAATGACCAAATGTTCATTTGTGTTTGCAGGTTTAGCTCCTGGGCCTCGGCGTTCAGCGTCATCCCGACCATTTGCTTTGGTTTCCAGGTTTGTGAAAATGTAAAATATCTTCACGTAGAACCACATAAAGCCTGATTGTTCTCTTAAATGGAGCCAAATTTGAGTCAAGAAGCTCAGATCCTATTTTCTTTCTTTATTTGTTCATTTAGATTAACAGTAAAACTTTGATTCTTGTATTGAGTTTCTGATGGTCCGATTGTCCTCTTTATGTCTCAGTGCCACGAAGCGTCCATTGCCATCTACAGCAGCATGGAGGACCAGCGTCTCTCTCATTGGGTCTGTGTCTCTGTGGCGGCCATGATCATCTGCTTCATCATTTACTCCCTCACAGGTCAGACCGCCTCCTGGTTTAGTCCCGCCCTCACAGGTCAGACCGCCTCCTGGTTTAGTCCCGCCCTCACAGGTCAGACCGCCTCCTGGTTTAGTCCCGCCCTCGCAGGTCAGACCGCCTCCTGGTTTAGTCCCGCCCTCGCAGGTCAGACCGCCTCCTGGTTTAGTCCCGCCCTCACAGGT
>JAVKLF010000011.1:18654102-18666282 GCA_034783495.1 Millerichthys robustus | reverse complement strand
GGCGGTTACCTGGTATATCGGAAATTTCGGAAAACGCAGGCAGCAGTTCTGGCCACTGCAAAGCTGCCAGGCGCGATTGATCTATAGGAACCATACATGCGTTCCTATACATGATGTTACCCAGCCGGTTTCTGCTGGTTCTGGTCATCCCAAACTGGTCAGGGATGACTTCAGGCAGTTCTGTTCAGAGTCCATGTTGTTAATAATTCAGAACTCTTGTGTTTTTGCGGAATAAGGACCGAGTGTCACTTCCTTTTCTCGTGTCTCTGTCTCTCTACACAGGAAGCAGGCCTCTGTGGCCCCAGCCCCGACGTCTCCAGGCTCCAAGTCGGACAGAAGGTGCGTAACCTGCTGCCTCCGGCGCAAACGCAACATAAAACGGGTCAGCTGACCCACGGAACTGGAGCTTTGACCCAGCAGGAACCAGTTTCCCACTTTGTACTGGTTGTCTCAATGAAGGAAGGGATCATCATCATCATCAAACCCAGATGAAACCTTCAATTTGGAACCTTGGCCCAAGACGTTCAGGGACAATTTGACTTCAGATTCATCAGAGGAGGATGTGGAAAAAAGTGAAGAAAGACAAAAACAAGTTAAGCTACACAAGTTTTCAATTTTATGACTTTGTTTCCAACTTAAACAAAACATCTGTTTGTTTAATTGTTTGTTTTGCAGTTGCACACTTGTTTTGGTCTTTTTCAAGACAGCAGTTTTGTGTTTCAAGTGATCCGTTTTAAGACGCAACTAAATTCCTGACATTATGTCAACTTTGCGTTTTTTTGTATTATGATTAAAATAAAAATGTTTATTTTATGTAATAAAAACAGCTGTTTTTTTTGTTTGTGTTTTTGTTTTGTGTGCAGTGCGGTTTGTTGTTTATAGATGTTAAGTGTGAAATAATATTTCAGGAAACTTTAGTTAAACTTGAGGCAATCTTTATGTGTCTGAAAAAAAATCTGAAACTATTTAACCTTTAGTCCTAAATATGAATGTTTTTATTTTAGAGCTTCTTGAACTTTTGCCAACGTTCAGTTTCATGACTGATGGACTCAGAAAGTTGAAACGTTCTGATACAAAAACGTCAGCAAAACTCTGGTGTTCCTTCACGCTAATAAAGTTTTTAAATCAAAGCTTAAAGAACGTTTTATTGATTTTAAAACAGTGAAGATGCTGCTGTTTTTCTCAACATCCGTCCGTCCGTCCATCCAGCTTTCACTTATCTGGGTCAGATTGCAGAAGCAACAAGCAAAGGAGAGAAACCCCAACACCTTTCTACCCAGCAACTCTCTCCAGCCTCTCTGACATGGGAAAATCCAAGACATTCAGAGAGATTAACTGATCCCTTCATGGGAGTTCTGGTTCTCCTCCCTGTGGGAAGTGTCCAAGAGGGGTCCTAATCAGAACCAGAACCTCAGCTGACCCCTTTTGATGCAAAGAAACAGCAGCGTTCCTCTAAGCTCCTCCAAGGACTGAGCCTGGCCACTCTTTGGAGGTAACTCGTTCCCTTTCAGCACAGTTCCCTCACCAGTCTGTGATGGACCAAAGCAATGTCCTCATTACTGAGGACCAGGCCCTGATCTATCTTATTGCGCTCCTGAAGAAGAGTCCTGGATACCTGAACTCCTCCACTTGAGGGAAAGCGTCTTGGAGGAGCTGACCCTCCTCTCGGCCATGAAGCTGTCCCGGTCACATTGATAGTTTTAGGTTGCCAACAAGAAGCAGAGCGAAGACGCTGAGGTTCTCAAACCTCTCCACAGAGGCACCTCGAGATCCCTTCCAACACAAACAGGATCAGAGGTGAGGGACAGTCCTAGTAGAGCCCAACCAGCATCAGGAACCAGCTCATGTTTTAACAGAACCACAGCAATTGATCACAATGCTAACAGCAGCTACATAAGCTGTGATCAATCTAAATTTTACTAAAACACTTCTGCTTTTCGCCACAACATTCTGTAATTTTTTCTATGACAAATCAAACCTGAATAAAACATATTTACTTGCTCCTTTATTTGCTTATTTGCAGAAACAACCACAAGTTTTAACTTAAAGTTTTTGTGATCATTCAGTTTGACTGCTCATAAATAACACTTTCAAAATTCCTCCTAAAACCAATTCAATCAGCTTCATTTTTTTTTCTCAGTTTGAAGAAACAAGGTAAAAGAAGTTTAATTAATTTAATGACTGAGTGTGGAAACTCCAGCTCAGCTCTGCATTTGAATAACAGAAAGCCGAGCAGTTGCGGGTTTGAACCCACCTGTTACGCAGACGGCCTACCACCGTACGGTAGCCTACTAATTGGACAGCTGAATATTTCATGATTTCATGTTCCAGGAACATGTGAGACACGTGTGTGTGTGTGTGTGTGTGTGAGGGGGGGTGGTGGTGGGGGGGTGGTGTGTTAGAGTGGACCTAAATGTGAGAGAGGAGTCAGGTTGTTTTTTTACAGGAAGCCAGAGATCTGGTTTCTGTACAATCAGGAAGGTGATACTCCAAACAACAAAAACAACAGCTCTTCTTTTAGGAACTCTACGTACACAACTGTTTCTTTCCTCTGCAGCTCACAGAATCCAAATTGTATCTTTGTGAGGAACTCTAACACATTGTCTCTGTCAGTAAACACCGATCCACCAGGAACAGGAACATCTGGGGATAAAGATAGATGTAACTGCATGTCATCTGCATATAATCTGCTTTTTATCACAGCTGCCAAAGGGACATACAGTATGAAGGCTAAATAGAGCCTATAGGTCAGGCCTGTTCAGCAACTTTCTTAGATTAAAACCATGTGACTTTCCTCAGTCTGGTGTTTTGAGCTGCAGATATAAAACCTTCATGTCTGTAACGAACAATTTTGACAAGGAGAAACTCATCCTTCAGATTCAAAGTGTTGTTTAAAATGATAATGAGGTCGTAGATAATGTCTGCCGATATCTGCGAGAGCTGGATTTCACACACAAAGCATGTTCTTTGATCTGGAGCTGGAGGTAGTGTCAGTTGTTCTGTGAAATCAGATTAGAGATTTCTGAAATTAGTGGAGAAAATAAAGGTGTTCTGATTTAGTTTCATTTTTTGAGGAGCAACAATTAAATCAACTTTAAAGCTCTTGTTGAGCAGCTATGAAAGTGATTATGTACTTGTTTTGCTTCACTGCCCCCTGCTGAGTTTATTTTTTATTCTTTATAGCTCAAAAATAGATTTAAATTTACTTTTAAGGCACAGTTTTATTTAATTGGGTGTTCATGTTTGAAAGCATTAGTGGCAATATTATGGTAACACAGTCTTATTGATTCTGGACAAATTATATCTGTCTTGTAATCACTTTAAGTTGTATTCTGGGCTGTTTTCAGCTTATTGTATTTATTTATCACAGTGCAAGGGGCGGGGACACATAGACAAACAACCATTCACTCTCACTTAGGGACAATTTAGAGTTACCAATTAGCCTAACCATGTTTTTGGACTGTGGGAGGAAACCGGAGTACCCGAAGAAAAACCCATGCAAGCACAGAGAAAACATGCAAACTGTACTCAGAGATGTCCCCAGCCGGGATTCGACCTGGCGATCTTGCTGGGAGGCAACAGCTCTACCAACTGAGCCACCGTGCTGCCCTTTGTCACATGAATAAATTGATTACATCAAAATATTTATATTTCTCAAACTTTGTCATATTACTTTTATTTTACTTTATTTTATATTTTTCTAGAATTTTTTTAAAAGTGAAGCACGGAGACAGTTACTGTTTGCTGCACATTACCGGATATCACCGCTAGAGGGAGCCCTCGAACAACCTCTACATTGAATGTTGCCTTCAGAAAAACGCAGGAATTTTCTGACTTCAATAAACTTCGAGTTCCATCAACATTTACTCCGCATTTTAACGTCTTTTTTTTAAGAAAGTGGGTTGGATAGGTTTGTGAACAGAACTTACGAAATGAACTTAATTTATATATTGGTCACTTTTGTGTCTTGATTATAAGCTATAGGATATTTCCGACAGTTTTGAAAGCAGCCTCAGCCGTCTGTGCGTTGAAGATAACGTAGAAAAACACTGTAATCAAAATTAGACTTGTTGACTAATATAGACGATATGGCAGTCTTCAGAAACATATTTCTAAAAAGAATACACGCAGCTGTTAGGTAGCCAAATAAGTAAACAAAATGTTTATTTTTTTGTTTAAATTTTGTTTCGAGAAACAATATTGTTTAAAGAAACAATTTAGAGTAATTTGAATGTATAAAACGTTGTTTAAGGTGTTAAAACCTCGCAAATAATCTGATGGCGCGTATTTATCTGATTGATCAGGAAGTGATGACGGACTACGACACTTTAGCCATGTTATGTCACCCTTCGGTCGACGCCCATATTTAAACATCACTGTAAGTATTTGGGACATAAAACTATGATATTAATCTGTAAATTGTTACATTTAAAATAGTTATTTTTCTGTCACAATCTGGACTTTTTCGCGCAGATCTTTTCGGAGCAACAGGTGCCGCTGGATGAAATGCTGCGTTTAGGAAACGTGTAGAGCTCTGAAATACATTTCATTTTGAATAAATATGTTTTTAATACTGGTAATAATATCATCATTTTGAGTATATATTAACATTCTGGATTAGGAGGAAGCTTATTATATGATGTTGTGTTTTAATTAAGCACTCATCAACAGTTTTTGGTGACTCGTTATTGACTATGGGACTTTTTTCCGAGCTCGTGAACGTCTCCCAGACCCCGCCCCTCAGCTGTTTGTCTTCCCCGTGCTAAAAGTCAATTGGTATCAACGGGTGAAGTTCAGTCCAAGCAGGAGTTTTGTTCTTCCGAGGAGGTGTCTTTGCTCCCCTCTCCGTCTTCAGTCTTCGGTTCGGGTGGACCCCCCACACATACCCCCCCACTAGTCTCAGGATGTCTCCATCCACGTCCCCCCGGTTCTTCACCGAGAGGGAGGTGGCCCGCCACTGCACCACGGACTCCTGCTGGGTGCTGCTGGGGACCCGGGTGTACGACGTGACCGCCTTCCTGCGGATGCACCCGGGCGGGGAGGCGCTGATACGGAGCCGCGCCGGCAAGGACCTGAGCGGGGAGATGGAAGGACCCCCACACCGACACTCGGAGAATGCCCGGCGGTGGTTGGAGCAGTACTACATCGGGGAGCTGGATAGAGGGAGCGGCACCGACGAGGTACAGGTAAAACCTGGACCCCCCTTCCCCAAACCCACCTGCTTCCTCCTAAGGTTTTAATTAAAAGCACAACTTTCTGGGAGGAAACAACCCCTGCTTGTCTAAATTCAGCTTCTACTGTAATGTTGGCTTCAGCTCATTAAGTGCTTTCTGTAACTTTTTTAAATACTTAGTTTTATTTTGTGAAATACTGAAATGCATTTAACAGGGGCGCCTCCAGAAATATTTTAATGGGGCGTGTGTGTGTGTGTGTTTTTGTGTGTGGGTGTGTGTGTTTGTGGGTGGGGAGTCTTGGTGTTAAATATGTACTGGGGTTAAGGGTTAAGGGTCAGGGTTAGGCAGTAGAAATGACTGGAAAATTAATGGAAGTCCTTGGAAAGTCCCCATGAGGATAGAAGAACAGACGCGTGTGTGGGGTGGGGTGCACTAAAAATCCAGAGGTGGCACCATAACCAAAACCCAGGGGCAAAAAAGTTTTTTGTTGTCATATTTAGGTTATCTGCAGCAATACTGCAGTTTATATACAAAGGTATATTTTAGGTGATTGTTATTATTATTATTATTAATAATAATATTAGCTATCTATTAGCCTATCTGCTTCAGCATATTTAGTTTTTTTTTCTTTTTATGTTACTAATAGATTTTGTTGACTCTTTTGCTCATTAGCTAGCATTTTTTCCCTTTTTAGCTAGCCTTTTGCTTCTTTTAGAGGTGGGCTTTCTTTAGCTTTTAGCTGGTGTTCTGTTTTTAGATGACATTTAGCTACTACTGTCTGCTTTAAAATCTGTTCATCTACTTCAGTTTATACATACACTTGCTATCTTTGGCTATTACCCAACATTATATTCTGCTTTTAAATAACATTTTTCAACTTTTGTATTTCAGCTAAACGTTTGCTGCTTTTACTTGCATTTTTGCTACTTCTAGTTGCTCAGTACCCTTTACGTACTTGTACTGTAGTTATGTGAAATATTTTGCATATTGCTACTTTTACCCTTTTTGGTAATGTTCTACAGTTTTAATCTTGACACCTTTTTATTTTTAGCTTCTTCTGCAAATTTCAGTCAGTTCAAAAAAAACAAATGTTCTCTAGTTTTGTATTAAGCAGCCACCGAAAGGTTTTGGCTCTCAGACGTCGTATTTTGTTTGGAAACAGGCTGTTCAGTCGTTTCCAGGAGGTTTAACATTAAAGGATAACACCTCAGGAGAAATTAGTTGAACTCTCCTCCCGGTTCTGGTTTCAGAGCTGCGGTTGTTGTTTTAAAGGTCGCAGCGGGACAAACATGGAGGCTCGGTGAGAAACGGGTGTATGAGCCGAGTCTCTCTTGACTTTACTGGGCGTTTTCTGTCTCCATAAAGAAGAAGAAACTCTGTCCTCCTCCTCCTCATGTATTGATCAAAGGGGAGGGAGCGAGGAGCTGTTTCCCTGCAGCTCCAGCGGTTGTGTAACTTGCGTAGAGGAGGGGCCCGCAGGTGATCCGGCAGACCTGTATGGTTGAGGCTGGATGGGTGTGGACGGCCGCGGAGTGTTAATGAATGATTGTCATCAAAGTTTTGGGAGCAAAAAGATCAGGACGGAGACTGGTTTGTCTTGTCCCTGCAGAGAGGAGCGTGCAAACCAGAAAACAGGATGTTGATCATTTCCTGCAACCACAGAAATCTTTTCACCTAATTCGTAGTTTACTTTTGTTGTTGTTGTTGTTTTCATTTACACGTGCTGTGTTTGCATAAATCTCTTCTTGCTCCACATTTACATGCCCCCCCCCTCACACACACACACTGAACTTAAAAACCTGCAGCTAAAATCAACTGCAGAGGATGACTCTCAGCTACTACCATGCCTAATTTTAGCTCATAAAATTGAGCTGCAGCTATTTTGTATTCAATGTCCGTGGGTATGGCAGAGCCGTTTTAAATTCAATGGTCAGACGTACATCCGGTGGCGCATGAGATATTTTGCTAACGGACAAGTTCACTAAACGTCATCGTCCATCTTCATTCAGCAAAGTGATGATATTAGTTTGTCAACATTCAGAGTTAGTTTCTTTTTTTAATGCACATGTTGTCACACTTTTTCACACTTTAGAACTAAGCTTGTTTTTGTTTTTTTTTGTTTCTTGGCTGATTTGAACACATTAACAACTTGAACCTCAAACTCTTCTTATGACTTGTTGGATTTAATTCGCAGCAGAGGTCCAACTTTTAGGTGTTTGGAAAAATACTTTAGATTATGTCTGTTTTTGTGCCTGTGTGGAAAAATTAAGATAATGTTAAATAAACGTGGTAGTTTGACTCATTAATTCCTTAAATATGATAGTGCAGTGTTGACAATAAGATGACATTTATCTGTGACTGTCTTTATCAGACAATGACAGAATATCAGTTTCTTTAGTTTTTATACAAACAGTCTGAGCTTCAGGAGACGGAGACAAACATATTTACACTTCAGATTGATAACTGCTATGAATCTACAAAACAGGAAAATGACTATCTGCATCAGAAAATTTTAAAATAAATTCATTCAATTTAAGGTTATTTTTTAGTCATTTTAAGCATGCTTTCGTTTGTTGTTGTTGTTGTTTACGATGCTGCAAATTTAGTCTGAAATAAGTTTTTGATGAACAATTGTAATTTCTCAGGATGAAAAAAAGTATCATTGAATTGAAGTTTATCTTTATTATTATTATTATTAATTATGATTAATATTAACATTTTTATTTTGTCACCAAAACCTAATTTTTTAAATTTGTTCTCCATGAAGCAGTTTGCCTGAGCTATCATCTGCAGCGGGTGATAGTGTTTTTGTCCTGTCTGTGTGGTTTGTTTTTTTTAAGCAAAATATCTCCTGAACTATTGGGTGGATTTTGATGAACCTTTCAAGGAAATAATTGGATGTAACTCTGGAAGTGTAATATGTGTTTTTAAAGAATACCTAAATGTGAAGTTTTTTCTTCTAATTAAAATTATAAATTTAAAATCTTAATTTCTTTTTAAACTTCATTTCTGTTCATGTGGACTGAAAATGTAAATAATCACTTTAGTTCTTCCTATAGAGGAAAAGAAAATGTTTTTTGAAATTTGTTTTTCTTTCAAAGCTGAAACCATTTCTCATACTTTGTCAAAACCTAAAACATTTGAACAAATGTGATCAGGAAATGTTAGAAACAGTCTTTATTAAGCAGGTTTTGTGATAATTTCTTCATTTTGTGTCTTCAGTTACTCGGTGGCTTTAATCAGAAAACAGTCCGTCCTTCGCACTTTGATTTACAAATCTGTTGATAGATGCTTCAAAATCCAAGAGGCTGAGTGTTCAGCTATCAGCCCTTTGGATAAGAGAAGACGTGTCGTTAAAAAACGATCAACCTCTGCTGAACAAAAAAAAAGAAGTCCAGGCGTACAGATTGCTCTGCTCCTGTTTCACCCGGGACACTTTGAATAGAGATAAACAAACGTGTCTTTCGCTACAAGCTGCTACAACAAACATAACTACATGTAGGGTTAATATCTGCTGACAGAAGAACTTTTATACTCGTCCAATTAGAAAAGCCTGATCTTTCCTGATGAAAAAATTCATTCTTTGAGTTAGATTTATGATTGACGAGGCATAAAAATAAAGATCATGTTTGAATGTTGCATAACTGATATATATTATAAAGAACTGATGCAGATTTTAATGTTTGGCCCGTGGCAGGTTCTGAGGGTTTGTTTTCGTCCACACTGGATCTGCTGCAGTAAAAGCCTGTTTGTGTCGTTTACACCGACAACAAAGTGACAGAACCGGTGTTAGGAGAACGAGTTCTGATGACGGAGACAACGGGACCAAGACTTTGACCAG
This sequence comes from Millerichthys robustus, assembly GCA_034783495.1. Classification (NCBI taxonomy): domain Eukaryota; kingdom Metazoa; phylum Chordata; class Actinopteri; order Cyprinodontiformes; family Rivulidae; genus Millerichthys; species Millerichthys robustus. The sequence goes on along the minus strand of JAVKLF010000011.1, from coordinate 18,657,267 downwards.
TTTGGACTTTATGGCTGCACAAGTCCGCAAAATGGGATGACCCTTTCAGGAAGATCACTTCCCGTTCCTCTTGCGTTAAACGATAGAACGGATTTTTGTCTGAAACATTTTCTACTCTGCTTCAGAATTGTGAACCTTACCAAGCACGCAAACCCAGTCGTTTCTACAGCTCTTGACCTGAAATGTGGAGTTGGAAGTATCTGAGAGTCATTCAAAACAGCCACACTGAGCTAACAGACGGTGTCCATCATTTTGAACTCTGGCACAGTTTGCTGTAAAACCCCTCCTTTAATTCTGAATCACAACAAAAAGTCATCGGTTTACTATAAAAACACACTAACATCAATAAATCGTGATCTCATACAATTAAGACCCAACACATTTCACAAACAGAGCATGTATTTAAGGCAACGTGTGCCTTTTTTAACCAAATTAAAAGGTTTTTGAGAACTAAATGAATAAATGCTGCAATTTCAACTTAAATGTTTCTTTTTCTTTGTTTTTAGCATTCATCAGAAGCTCAAAATTGAGCCGATTGTGTATTTTTGACTAAGTCATCAGTTATCCCTGTGCATAAATCCTTAAATGTTATTTAAACAAACTATTTGTTCTGTTAATCAGTGTTTCATGTATGGCTGCTCCTTTATTTGCTTTCTCTTTTTCCTTTTTTTTTTTAACTTGGCTAACCCGCCAACATTTACATTTACGACCCATTCCTGTCATTTTTGTTCCACTTGAACTGTTTCTTTCACTTATTTTTTTTTTCTCTACTCCACGGAGTTGAGATGTGAAGGAAGCCGAGGTCGAAGGTGGCGCCGGCGAGGTGGCATCTCAGCCTGGCGTGCAGGGTAACGCAGCTGGACGGTGGTGATTTTGGATGGGACAGTGGGTGTTTTGTCAAACCGAGTGGGGTCACAAATGAGTTGTTTCAGTAAATCAATGAACAATGGAGACGATTTGGAAAAGCTCAGCAGAATGGGAGAGGAGACGGGAAGCCAGCAGAAGGGCGTCCGATTAGATGCAGCTTAAAGAGGAGGAACATCTGCGTGTTTTGGAGTAGCAGGAGGTCCAGAGGAAGGAGGACGGTACTCTAGGGTTGAGAGCAGATGATGGCGTTGTGCTGAAAAGTTTTTTTGGGTGGAATGCTGCAGAATAACCAGTTCAATACAATGAAGCTCAGGAATGCAGATTTTTTTTTCCTTTTTTTTGGCATAGATGTCTTTTCAATGATGGGATTGTTTTCTGTCAGAGAGGAGGAGGAGGAGGAGGAGGAGGAGGAGGAGTAAGGACTGCCCGAACATTTACAGACCTGCTGACCGCAAATTGTCAAAATGTTTTGTCTTTTTCTACACCTCAGAAACAAATAAGAGGCACACTAAAGTCACGTACAAAAAATTAGAGTTTAGCATTCCTGGAAGGAAGGTCGTATCATGTGGCGTCTGTGTGCAGATGATGATGATGATGATGATGATAATTAATAATGTTTTGTCTGTAGAAATTTCAGTAACATTTGATCAGCGTTTCATAAAAAGCAAAAGTGACAATGGAGGTTTTGACATCTGACCTCATTTGTTTTGCAAATTTTCAACAGATGTCAAAAATAACTCTGAAGTTTTTAATAGAAAAAGATCAAGTATATGAAGAATAGAACCTTAAGAAATAGTTAGGATTATATTTAAAGTATGATTATTACAGTAAAAAGCCTTTTTAAATCAATCTTTGCGTGGATGTCAGACCAGAAAGGTTTGGTTGTGTTCAGATCTCTGTGGTCCTCCCTCCTGCATCATCAGTTTTTCCTCCCAACCAGCCGCTCAGGTGAACAACCTCTCATCCCGCTCCTGAGAGCCGCTCCGGGTTCATCACCAAGGTGACGCGTTACTTGCTCGGCACACTGTTTACCTTTTGCTGCCACAGAGAAGCAGCAATTAGCCCTCAGGTGCGGGCCTCAAGTGGCTCTCCCCCTTCCCTGTCGCCACGGTAACGGGGAAAGGGCAAGGTTCAGGAGACCGCAGCAGTTGTTGGAAGACGACGACGTGGGTAAAGGTCTCTCAGGACTGATAGAGACCGGCTGATTATCTTTAATCTCACTGCTGGATGATGAGGGTCTTATCTCTTTTTATTGATTATCTGATAACATTTTTTGATTTTTGACCCACTAAAGGTGTGTGTGTGTGTGTGTGTGTGTGTGTGTGTGTGTGTGTATTTCAGTTATTGCTGGATGCAGTAATTTGTGAAACAACCCCTGTTTGTATATAATCTCACAAAATAATATTTCTAGTTTGTTTTGAAGTCGCTGATTTCAGAAAAACCACCGGCTGCTTTTTAAACAAATGCCAAATTTCCTGTGTGATCAAATAGTGCTCTGGGTATGTGTTGGGGATGACTCTCAGGCTACTACCAAACCAAATTTTAGCTCATTATCCATAAAACGGATAGGGTTATAGCCGCTACCATGTTTGCTAACATTGATTAGCATCATTAGCAAACTTTGGTTGACTCCAAATGTTGATCGGTTATAAATCTTCATTCATTAAGTGTTTCCTGAAAGTTTCACTAAAATCCATCCAGAGGTTTATGAGATATCTTGCTAATAAAACAGACAAACACACATAATGTTTTCTTGTTTTGGACAGCAGATGACTATATGCAGCTTTAGTATGGCTGCTTGTAAAGTTTTCAGCGAACGGCTCTCTGAGAATCGCCTTGTTTTGAAAATCATTTTTTTGTTGTTTTATTTTGTAAATATTTATCATCATCTGCACGTCTTTCTTCATGTCTAACAATTTCTCAGATAAGACTTCTCTGAGGATTTATGAGTATATGTTTACAGAGTAACAGGTTGACTGGAGGAGCGCGCGCACGCACGCACGCACGCACTCCTGCTCAAAGGTGTGCTGTTACAGAGAAACAAACTATTAGAAAGAGGTGAGCCTCTCAGACACACCCAGAGGGGGGAGGAGGTGGGAGACAAAAGGGCAGCCTGAAAACAATCCAGAGTTTCATCCTCGGACAGCGATGCACAAAATATTTTTTAAAGTATACGTACGATGGTGCGTAAACAATTTGTGTTTTAAGAAAAATAAACCCGATACGTTGATTTCTGCTGGAATGAAAGCAACCGGCTGTCTGTAAAACACAGAATTGATGACTTTCCAGCCCTTTTGT
>JAVKLF010000011.1:18601646-18633332 GCA_034783495.1 Millerichthys robustus | reverse complement strand
GTTTATTTGTCTCTCTTAATTTTCAAACGAAATGTTTGAAAGAATATTCCTTTTCATTTATAGCAAAAAGAACTTAAAGTCATGGTATTTTGTTTTTTAAATCCAAAGGGTGAAACTAACTTTTGGTTACATAACATTCAGATAATTACAACTAAACTATATTTTTGTATTATATTTCTAAAGCATACTAATGTTTTGAAATAGACAGAAAATAGGGGGGAAAAACAGGACTTAGAGCTTTTCTTTGGATGTCTCCAGACATCCAAACAATTATTATTATTATTTCTATTATCACGGTGCAATTATTTATTTTTATTTTTTTAAATTCTGACTTTTTTCCTCAGTATTCTGAAAAAACCAAAAAGTCAGAATTTAGAAAATAAAAAAACAAAAAAAAAAGATGGCCCACAGATTAGGTTCAGGGTGCAGGAAGTTCTGGGGAAAGACTACTAGCCAAATGATGACACCTGCTGATTCCAACTCAACATGACAGCTTCTTTCTGATGACTCAACAATAAAACTCAATTCACACAATGACATCAACAATAAAAACCGAGAAAATCCAACATTTATGCAAAAGTTTTAAAGAAATTTATGTTGAGAAATGATGAAGTCCATTCAGACATGGAGGTCAGGCTCAGATTAAAACGGTTCTGCTGCTGCAGGAACAGTTGTGGGGGTTTTTTAGGCGGCGCAGTAGGACCCAGAGCTGCAGCTGCAACAGTAAAACAGGCGTTGCAAGGAGGGAGGAGCCTGAACAAAAACCAAACAAGCTTCCACACCCTGCAGCCTCTGGGAAGTTTCTCCGCATTCCTACCACACACACACACACATACACACACACACTTGAAAGCTGGGAGGGGACACTCAGAAGCTGGGCAAGTGTGTGCACAGTTTGTTTCTGCCGTTTTTCTTTTTTTTAGGGCTCCTGATCTGATGGTTCTGCTTCTTTCTGCGTGTGTGCACTCAAACAAGAGTTTGGAGACCAGAACCTCATCATCAGCACCCTGCCAGGTACTGGATTTCCTGACTCATCTACTCTCTCTTCCACACTGAAACGTTTTTCTGTCGACACATCTCACACAGGAAGTATTTTATCACTTTCACATCTGTCGGAGTAAGTTCGACACTAGGGTGTCGGTGCCTCTTTAACAAACAGAATCTAGTGTTTGGACCCAAACTGCCACAGCTTCCTGAAACGACCGAAGCAGATTTGTACCTTAAAGGTGCAGGAAGTGACTGAAAAACAGCCAGAGTTCAAATTTAAAGTGACACATGAGGTTTCTGTGTTCATGCAAATCTAAACGATCTCCAAGGAATGAAGATTGAACAGAAGATGCGAATGGCAAAGATGAAAACTGAGACTGTTATGGGACTGGATTTAAATAATTTATATAAAAAATGTTTTATATGGTTTTATCAGAGGGCAATAAAACCCTTAAACATTTTCCAGTAATTTTGCAAACTGTTTAAAATCATTTTAAAATGCTTACAACAAAGTTATGACATGAAAAATGTTCTTTTGTGGAGGTTTAGAATGTAGGGTGAGAAATCTTCTGTTTTATATATATTTATTTTTTATTTACCCTTTGCATCAGTACAGGTAGAACTGTGGCAGCTCAAATGAGCTCAAACTTCATGTGGTAGTAGCTGACCCTCATGCTCAACGCTTGCTCTGAGCGCCAACACATCTCATAAGGTTTGATTATAAGTCGATTTGTTAGCATACTGTCGGATGATTTTAGCTTACAGCTCCTGCAGGTGCTATGCATTCAATCGGTGACGGTTTTCTCCTCAGACTCACCATGAAGAAGGCAGGTGATGATGAAGGTGCAACCGGCAGTCAGAGCCCGTCGCCCCAGCAGCTGGGCGGTGAAGCAGCAGGAGGGAAAGTCCAGAGCAAACTGAGCGCCGCCGCCGCTTCTTCTTCTGCTGGATCGGGCTGGACTAAAGTCAGCTGCCCCTGCTGTGTTTCAGACTGTGTCGAGCCCATGGTTCTGTTGAAGCTCGGGCCGAAGGTGGGCCCGGAGACGAAGCGATGGGTCATCAAACTGATCGGTGCTCCTCAGAAAGATGGAGGTGAGGACTCAGGTTTTCGGCTGCGCTTTCATTTGTCTAAAAACACAGAAGATCAAATGTTTACAAGAGTCCGACTCTGGTACCCAAAAAAGCACAACTAAAATATTCAACTGCATTTATTTCAAATGTGTCAATAAATGTCAATTATTATAAAAGTGTTAAGGCAGGGCAGATATTTATTCATTCGGTACAAAACAATCACCAAATCCTTTACGAGAGTTTGCTCACTATATGACACCCGAGGAAGAAAGCAGAACTTCATTTGTTTTAAAATTATTGTTTTCTTTAAAATCTGCCTCAAGAGTACTGGTTCTATTTTGGCTACTTTAACTTTCTAGACAGCTACAAGCTAAAATTAGAAAAAGAATGGCCACACACTAAATTTACTTAAACCGTTTTATCAAACTGAAGAAAGAAACGTAACTAAAAAAAAGGTAAATGCAGTAAAAACAATGCCGAGCTAAACATAGCAAAACAGTTGCCAATAGCTAAGCTAACTAAAACAGTAGCTAAACGCTCAGATTAGCAAAACTGTATTCAATGGCTGAAAATTGTAGCTAAAAGCTAAAAAAGGTGCATGAGACCAACCAATCTAGTACGCCAAGTATCTTAATATAAACTCCTGATCAAAATGTTGAGACCAGTTGAAGAACAACTCACATTTTACACTGTTGGATCTAAAGAAGGTTCTAAGTAAAGCTTCAAAATGCTTTTTAAGTGCCATTTATGCAGTTTCAGTAAAAATGTTCCTGTCGCTCACCTCACTGTCCCGCTCCAGGGGCTGGTTTGTTGGCCCACCCGGGTGAGGACGCCAGCGGTAACATCATTGTGGTGTCGGCGCCTCGGTGCACGTTATTGAGAGCCACCGAGGAGCTGGGTCTTTGGAAGATGTACCAGAACGGCGACATGGAGGCTTTTTCCTACAGCGACAGAGACAATTTTAAAGACTCAGGTAACACTAAGAGATTTGATGGAATCTGAACAAACTGTATGTAAGAAAAACAAGAGCTAATGATTTTTGTGTTTGTCCTTTAACTCTGGATGTCTTTAAAATAAACTATTAGATGTAAATGTATTAAATACTTTGTCTGGAAACCCTGGCTGATGTAACAAAACTTTTACAGCACCCTTATCTTATAAATTATAACAGCTGTATAATTTGCAAGTTTGATGTAAAAAAGGTGGCTATAACTGTTTTATGATAGTTATAGAAGTTTGTGGTAAATCTAATTTGACTTTATTGCTAAAAACTGAAAAATGTGGCACAGAGAGCTGTATGTTTAATGTTTTTGATCTTATTCACATATAAAAAAGGTAAGAATGCCATGTATGTGTGTGTATGTTCTAATATTGATGTTTTTTTGTGTGGGACAGACAACATGGAGGTGTTTCTGACCTCAGCAGAGAGACAGTACATAGTGAAGTATGAGCTGGATGGTCTGAGGGCACAGAGGGACCTGTGTATACCGGGTCTGTCCACAAGCTGTGTACTGCGCAACCGAGACAACATCTGTGAGTGGCCGGGTTGGGTTCACATTTTATATCAATACAGAGAAACAGGAAGGTCACATGCTGCGGAATCATTTACTGTTGAAGCAAACGGAGGACAATTAACCAGTGTTCACTTCAGTTTGAATGCCCTGAGAAATATGGAGGGCTAAAAATGACAAAATATATAAATCTTGAAAAATAAAAGTGTGGTCAAAATGGGTCTTGTAGGTTTTAAGTTCGTTAAACGGCTGTTTGTTCCAAATCACACACGAACGGGAGATGAGATGCCTTTGATAGGGACTATTTTTAGTGATACGCGAGTTATTTTTTTTTAAAGAATATTTATGACCTTAAGACCGGTAACGTTCTGACGTCACAGTTCTGACACAATGAGACTGTGTGTCCTCGCAGGGCAGAAGCTGGGATCTGCCGGCGTGATCGTCGACACATTTCCTCTCCACAACCCGAAAAAATTGAAGGAGCTTGGCGACGCCTGGTACGCTGGGTATCAGTTGGTTCAGCCGCTGGGTGGGTGGCTACACAACATATACACACACATAAAAACTCACTGATGAGGGCCTGATTTGTGGCAAGGAATGATTTACCAAACGCCTCTGTGTTCATTTATCCAGACAAAGTCAATGAGTACTTTGGAAGCTCTGTGGCGTTCTACTTCAGCTTCCTCGATTTCTACACCTGGTCCCTGGTTCCTCCAGCCGTACTGGGCATGTCCATAGCATACTTCTCAGGTAGGTGTGTGTTTTACATTATGGCACATTAAAAAGGACTGAAGTATTACTCTGCTTGAAACTGATAAATATATTTATTTTTTCTACAAGAACCATAATAAAAAGACAAAGAAGCTGTTTGAACTTTTTAAAAAAATCAAGTCTAATAATCTGACAACTTTAGTTTTTTATTCCAGCTTATGAAGAGTGTTTTTCTCTAATTAAAATAATGCTAAAAGAATACAAGCTGAGAACATGGTTTCCAAGGAAGGTGCTAGGCTAACACTAGACTAATGCTTCAAAATATTGACTTTTTTGCCGTCTCCACTGGAGCTGGATGAATATAAAGAGCAGAATGACAGAAATTCTGTACGTCTTTCTTATCGTTTTTGTAATATTGTTTGTTCTTTAGTTTTTAGTGACATTACTGGGAAGGAATGGTGCCAATAGCACAAAGCTATTGTGCTAAAAATGATCATTGGTATGATCATTAAACATGATTAAAGTTTTTATTTTTGAGGGCTGGGGTGTCTACAGATGTTCTGCTGCATGTTGTAAAAAGATCTGCCTGCATGTCTCAGGTGATGTTCAGAGGGAGATGCTGGAATCGGTCTCAGGTTCTCAGGCTGCAGACAACCAGGACGGCCCAGGCCTGGTGATCAGCAGTCACATGGTGCAGGCAGTGTTCAGCATGATCTGGTCCACCGTGGTTATCGAGTTGTGGAAACGCCGGAGCTCCTCGCTCTCGTACCGCTGGGGCACCATGAACCTGGCCGAGCGCTTTGCGGAGCCTCGGCCAGGTTTTCACGGCGAACTCGGGGTCAACCCAGTTACTCGTCGCTTGGAGCCGCTGTTCTCTGAGTGGCAGAGGGACCTGCGAATGGCATTGGTGTCGGTCCCGGTGGTGGGGCTGTTTTTAGGTGAGGCTAATGACTTTTGAGCAGAGATACATCTGCTGAGGTGTTACAGATGTGATGAAACCTGTCGCTCCTGCAGGTCTGGTGGTTCTGGGGATGACATGTTTCTACTGGGGGGAAGCCCGGGTCCAGCAGCTGCACAAAGATTGGGACTCATTGCTGTCTAAGACTTTGCTCTACGTGCCCTCAGTGCTCCACATCGTCTACACCAACATGCTCGCCACCGTTTACAAGACGGTGGCTCAGTCTCTGACTGAATATGGTGAGCAGGGAGGAGGGGATGGATGCTGGTTCAGAGACGAGCGTGAACGCAGTTATTTTTTCTGTTTTTTGCAATCCAACTACTTCTGCATAATTTGTTAGTGTAGCTCCTCATCTATCAAATCCTTAAGCTCATTCATTCATGAGTGCTGAGGCTTCAGTTTATTGCAACTTTTTTCATTTTAACTTTACAAATACAGTTTCCACTGGAAAAGCACTGAGATTTTTAATTCTTTAAAAAACATTGTCTTTGAAACCTGTTTCAACCTCTTGCTTTTTTTGCAACTTTTAGTCTTTAGCTAATGCTCTGCTACTTTTAGCTAGCCCATCAATACTTTTAGCAGGCTTACTGCGAAGTTTACCTAACCTTTTGCTACTATAAGCTAGCATTTAGCTAATGTTTGCTAGCCTTTTGCTAAGTTTTGCTTTTAGTTAGCCCGTTTCCACATTTAGTTCTAGCTACTCTTGTGAGGTTTTAACTATTGTTTTGGTACTTTTGGCCTATTGCTACTTTTAGCCAGAGTTCTGCTGTTTTTAGTTAGCAATTAGCTCTTTTTAGCCAGAGTTCTGCTCTTTTTAGCGTTTACAACTCAGTCCTTACGTCCTCTGCAAAGATTTTCCTAGATTATTTCACACCGCGTTTTAATAGAAAATATAATTTTATTTAGTTATCGGTTGTGGTGGTTTGTATAAGATGAAAATAAAGTTTAGTTTCTTCTCCGGTCTTTAAATTATTTTGACTTTATTGTAAGACGCTATAGATGAGAATAAATTTAAACTGCCCCCCCCCCACAGAGAACCACAGAGAGGAGTCGGCATATGAGAATCATTTGACTGGCAAAGTCTTGGTGGTGAGTTTACTCTGCTTTTCTTTAAATTCATTAACTCATCTTTAACCCATCTGACGCTTTGACCCAAATCTCTTTTTATGTCCTCAGTTCACTTTCTTCAACTACTTTGCTGTGCTCTTCCACATTGCCTTCTTTAAGCAGGACGTGCCACTGCTTCGTAAGGTATCAGACAAGATCCTCGGTTCTGGTGTTTTATGTGGTTTCTGAATATTTTTAGGTAAAATTTTTTTACCTCATTTCAGAATAGAAAAAGAGATGCATCAGGATACTCATTTCAGAATATTTTACCTTGTTTTGTTCTTTTAAAAAGTATTTTAAACCAAACTAGTTGTAGTGTGGATTCACAATGTAAAATTTAGATTTTTAAATATTTTTTCTTCTGTGTTGAAGCGTCTAGCCTCGTTGCTGATCGTGACTCAGCTAGTGAACCAGGTGACAGAGATAGTCATACCTTACCTGGTGGACCGGTTCATCAGCGCCCCCAACAGGACAGAGGCAGAAGGCGACCCACAGGAGGATAAATTCAGGAACCAGAGAACCGTGCCTCCTTTTCCTGTGAATAAAATAGAAGAAAACGAGTCCAAACAGGGTTTAGATTCAAATGTCTTAGGACAGAGTGAAACTGTGCGGTTCCCTTGCAGGGCCTGTTTGCAGAATACATCGAGCTCCTGGTGCAGTTTGGGTATTTGAGTCTTTTCTCCTGCGTCTTTCCCCTGACCGCTGTTCTGCTGCTCCTCAACAACATAACAGAGATCCGATCAGACGCCTACAAGATTTGCAAACTCTTCCGTAAACCTTTCTACCCCCCCGCGGCCAACATGGGCGTGTGGCAGGTCAGCAGGGAACGGTACTTGATCTGTAAAACACAAACTTTGACCCACTCTGAGAACACCATTGTCCTGTGTTTTAGATTGCCTTCGAGGTTCTAAGTTTCGTCTCTGTTGTGTCAAACTGCTGGCTGCTGGTGCTGTCGCCACGGTTACAGAAGAGATGTCAGGAGGGCGAGATGAGCAGCACCAACCTTCTGCTGGGGGCCGTCATCGTGGAGGTAAGAGGATGTCCCAAGTAAAATGACGACTCCTCTCAGAGTCCCTCTGCTTTGACTTCTTTTCTGTGTGTTTGCAGCATTTACTAATATTAGTCAAGGTGATTCTGGCCGCTCTGATCCCAGATGAGCCCAGCTGGATCAGAAAAAAGAGGGAGCAGATCGAGTACACATCCATGCAGGCCCTAAGACACCAGGTTAACTTTGACTCTGTGCAATGTCTTACACATTTACATCCTTCCTCATCGCTGACATATGTTCTTTTTCCCTTCAGAAGCTGCAAACTGAAGAGTCCTAGATTTGTTTCAAGAGCTTTATGGCGCCGACTGCTGTGACTGGGTTTACAGTGTTTTTGTTGCCTTCACTAAACCAATACAGTGCTTCTGGGATTAATAGAACGATCTATCCTGCAAGTGCAGCAAAAAAGTGTTTGATTTTTCTAATATTGAGCAGCAAAGTGAATGTATTGGGTTTTAGTCTCAGCATTAAAATGTTGTGAGGAAGACTTTCACAGAAAAAAATATTCAGATTTGGTTTGTTGATTAGCAGGGTGTAGGGTCTGATGTTTGTAGCAAAGACAAAAAGACTTCTGGTTTCAGAGCTCCTGCTTTGTAACGAACTGCTGTTTGTGTTCAGGAGTCAGAATTGATAAACAGTATTGATGATAGTTTCAGTAAAAAGTAATAAAAGATAAAAGGATTTTATTGGGTTGATGCAACCACATTTCACTTCATGAGACAGACCCTGTAGTTATTATTGTTGTTAGCTTACCTACAAATCATTCAAGCATAAAAAGCACCTATAATGTAAGGGATGAACCAGTGTTGTGTCCACACAACATCTGTAGAAACTGAAGAAAAATTCTGCATTCCAGTCAAGTAACTCCTTAAAAATCACTTTTGGCACACACAAAAATATTTATGTCAAACGGGCAGTTTTCACATATTTGACTTAAAACTGATTTTCTTTCTCAAGTTATATTAGTTAGCTACACGATATCTGTACAAGTAGTACAAATAAAGAATCCCATACTTAATGCACCAGTACACACATTGCTTTACTCACCAGGTTCTTCTCAGGAAGGTAGCTGTTATATAACCTTTTTTTGATTATAAAAAAAATAGGTTTGAGATTTTAGTCCCGCATCGTCAAAGTTGCCTTTTTAATGTCGGTGCCTCGAACTGTGATGCGCTAAATGAGCACGTTTTTAAACCTTTTAGCTGAAAACTAACCATTAATTCTAAAATTAACTGAAAAAAAAGAAAGTATTTCATTTTAGTTAGGTTTCACATAAGAATATTTTGTAATGTAGCTCGTTATTGCTGTAGTTCGTTTTTTTGCGGCAGCTGAAAGTAAAAAACAAGAGAATCCGCAGCGGGACTAAAATCACACGTAAGCTACGTAAACAGCGTAACGTACGTTCCAGCATTCCAAAGCAAACTGCGGCAGGTGTTTTCAATCAGTGGGATGAAAATCAGGTTTGTTTAGTTCAAATTCAAAACACACGTGCTTGTAGGTGAAAATTAAGACATTTTAAAGAACTTAAAGGTCCACAAAGTGCAAAGATGTCTAATGATTTTAACTCTAAAGGGAACAGAACGAATAAAAATTAGAAACATTTTAAGTTATCATCCTCCCATTGCAAAAATCGAGGCACAGAAGTAAAGATAGATTTGTTTTAATATTTTACAACATCATTCACAAATTATCGTATTTAATTAGTTCATTATCCAAGAGTTAGCCAAATGTTGCAAAAAAAAAAAAACTGACAAAAATGTATATTTATTTAAAACCTTATTTGAAGATACAATCTTCTCCTAAAGTTGTGGTCACAGGAAACCGTAAAGTGGTGAACTATTTTATTTACTTTTATTTTTTGTGCAACTCTAGAAACAAATGAAACATAAAATGTTATATTTGAATGTTATGCGTATTCAGCCACCAGATGGCGCCACACTGACATGTTTCACCCTTTAAACCTAAAGTTCCTGCAGACAGAGGGTAAGACTTCAACAGCTGCAACAAACATCTGCACCTGATATTTATAAACCTGTGTGTGTATATAAATGTAAATGAAACTACAATCACCAACAACTCCTTGAAGAATAATAAAAACACAGATTCTTGTGAATTGTCTTTTGTCAAATAATTTAGTTAAAAAAATAGCTCAAGAAAAAATACCTTTACCTCCTCTCTCTTACTATTTATTCTTTGAGACTAATAAGTAACCCATTTATTAACATGAACACACATCGAGTCTTATTTTGAAAATATTTTCTTTGAAATAAACAACTACACACATCCAAATTGCTGATTTAATTAATTTTAATAAATAAACACAGAAAAATAGGTTCATGGCTTCAATACTGCAGACACGTGGTCCTGGTTATAATGCAGGTCAGCAGGCATTAAAGTGAGACGGGACACAATCGCTTTATCCCTCTTTTTGCTGCGATTTTAAGCTTTTACGGCTGACGAGACACAAGCCGTGATCAGATTTCACGTGATGGTCCCTCCTTGTTTAGACGGGGAACGAACAATCGCTGTTAGCTCCAAATACACGAGGAGGGCACTGCCGATTGTTTGATTACTCTACAAAAATTGTGAGGAAATATAGAGCAAATAGCATCTCTACAGTCCAAAAATACAACACAATAAAACCTTATTGTGTGCTAGTCCGAGTTTGCAGAAACTGGTGGTGAAAAGCTACCAGCTACAGTAGTTTCACAGTGAGGGATTAACTATTCAGTAACTTTTTATAGTTAAACATCAGCTGTCCTGTCAGATACAAGACCCACGGAGGTACGATGTGATAAATAACAACATGCAAAGTCACAAACATCCGTTCAGAGTTATCTTTGTCATGTTCTATAAAATAATTACAACCAAAATAAAATCGTTACAGTTATTAAGTATTCAAAACGGGAGACCTGCATCCCTGTTTTGACACAGCTTGTATGTCAGAATAAGACTTAAAGAGAGCAGAAGATCATGTGTTTTCTCAGCCATGTAACAAACAGCGTCACATAACAGTCTGTCTTCATATTAGCTTATATTAGGCGCTTTAAAATAGAACAGGAAGCAGGAAAAGATGCAGATAAAAATCTGTCAATAAATAGATACAGAGATATAAAAAACATCTCTGAAAGTTTTGTTTTTAAGCTAAATCTAATCTGATGTTTCTAGCTCCTAATTTTCATGTATTTGGGTGTTTTATAAGATGAAGCTTATTTATTCTAACACAAAACAATGCAAGTAAAAGGTGTTTGTTATAATTATGCATAAGAAAAATGTTTGAAATCTTAATTTAAAGAGTTGCTGCAGGAAAAAAACAACAGTTTATACGTAGTAAAGCACAGAGGTAGCTGCTTTTAGTAGAGTGGAGTAAAGCTCAGTTTACAGACATTTTAGTTTCACAAAGCTTACACTGAAATCAGGATGTCAGGTGATTTGCCTGAATCGCTCTTTAAACAAACTAAAAATGACAATATGTAAAAAGTTTAGTTTCTGTGAGTCAACTAACAGCACAGATTTTACACCCAAATACACAAAAATAAGGAACCAAAATCATGCTTTTTTTTTTCCTTAAAAAATTTAGGTGTTCTTCTAAGTTTTCTTAAGTTCCGTTATTTATTCATTGTTAGTAGCAGCTCTAGTTTGAAATGCTTCTAATTTCAACACACTGAAGTAACTTAATAAGTCTGTTTCACACCGAACAGACAACAGGAATTCATTTGATCCTAATAGGCACCTTCCAATGAACAAAATTAACTGTAGCTTATTCCGTTACAAAAACCTCGCAGCTGTTTTGCTTTTCCTCCCTCCATTATCGTTTTACAAGTTAGTCCAGTTTAGTTTTACAAAAAACAGTTCGTTCTGATTCTCCGGAATGCTCCCGCAGCGAGTCCAACGTTCAGTCTGAAATATTCTGCTGCTGGAACTTTTGATACACCATCTGATCCGAGTGTTTGTGCGCCTGAAGCACGGGCCGGTACGAGGCTCAGGTAGCCTCCAGCAAAAATGACACGGTATTGAAACAAAGTTTTGAATTTTAAAATTTAAAAGTCTAATTTAAATTACTGATACTTTCGCTGCCTCAATAATATCCCAAATTGCTTCATGATGTTTTTATTTGTGGTGGTGTCCTACTTTGAAACAGTCGGCTCAGGCCTATTTGGTACGCCGAAGGACGTTTCCTCGTCGTCTCAGAGCTTGGGCTCAGCCCGTTTCTTACTTCTCAAGTGTTCGATGATCGATCCCATGAAAGTGAATAAATGATCGTACACCGTTCCGGGCCGATGCTGGTTACAGCACATGGCAGCAGTTGTACTGAGCCAGCGGCAGGATTTTGGGTTTTTTGTGCGTCGGGATCTTGAAGGCCAGAGCTTTCTCACACAGAGGGAACTGGAAGAGTCTCTCGCGAAGCTTGATGCTGTGGCGTTTCCCCTGCTCCGCCTTTGTCGTCGGCTCATCCCGGGTTCCCTGTGGGCTGTGGGGCCTAGACCTTTCTGTCGACTCTCCCGCTCTCTTGTTTGGTTCTTTTTCCGTTTTCGGCGTCGACCCAGAGACACGGTCGTGAGAGGACTCTGACGTGGAGAGGAGGGGAATGGGTTTGTCTGTGTTATTGTTCGGTTCATCCTCTCCATTGGCCATGTCCGGCTGACAACGTGACACTCCAAACCCAGACAGGGAGGAGGGAGTCTCAGTGAGTGTCTCGTCCCAGTGACTGACAGGTTGATCTGATATCACACAACCACTGTCCTCGTTCTCCTTCTGCATCTTCATCCTAGCTTGATCCTCTTCACTGCAATCTAGATTGTCCAATTCTTCTAACATCTCATCTTCTCCTCCTGGATTTACCAAACCGTGTCCATCTTTAACAAAACCTCCATTCTGCTCTGCATCCTCTTCCTCCTCCTCCTCCTCCTCACAGATCTGCTGCAGCGCAGGGAGATTTTTGCTGACAGGAGTCTCTTCTTCGACCAGAGCCGAACGAAGGCTGAAACTGGGCTGCCACGCCTGAGGAGCTGACTGCTGACTCGAGGGCCTTGCAGCGAGCAGATCCCCACACTCAGGGGCCCCTGAAGAAGGAAAGGTAGCACCAAGGGCACCAGAGACCCAGTGCGGCGGGGCCTCAGGGCTGAGGAGAAAGTCATCCAGGCCCTGCAGCCACTGGTGAGCCTCGATCTCATCGAGTGAAGCCCGGCGAGTCGGTTCTTTCTGAAGCATCCTGGAGATCAAACTGACAAGAAAAACAACAAAATAAGTTTTATTGTGTGATGAAACATATTTTAAGCAGTGATAATCAACCAATCCGAGCGATTGACCTCTTTGTGTTTAACGTCTGCACATCTGTCCCAGATAATGTTCTGATCAATCATGTGAATCAGGGCAAAAAAAAAATAAAAAATCACATGATGAGTCTCAGATCAGTCGTACCCGGACGTGTTTGCAGATAATCTCACACCACTCCATCAGTATTTATTCCTGCTGAGTTTTAAAACCAGCATGTAAATTTCTGCACCCAGAAGTAAAGTGTTGGGTTTACTGAGCCAAATACAGGTTTTCCTCAAAGGTTTCATAGTCCTGAAAGTACATTATTGTTTCACAAGTTATTTATATCTCAAACCTAACTGTCCTGAAGGAGGACATGTTCCAATTAAAAAAGAACAAACAAAAAACTCCTGACTTATCAGATTTCTGGAAAAGCAACAAGTAACCAAAGAGAAGGCCTCTACTGTGAAAATGTTGAGTGAATACTGAATGACTGCTTTCTGATGAAGCTGGAACTGAACTGTCAAAGCTAAAACAAAATAAGAGAGAATCAAAGAGGAGCACAATGAAAGCTAAATGCTAAAAGTAACAACATGCTAAAATGGTTAAGACAAAGTAGCAAATGTTAAAAGTGGCAAACACTGACTGAATCTTAAAAAGTAGCAAAAAACTAATGAAAAGTAACCAAACCTCAACTAAGAGCAGCTTCTCACCAGGTGCCCTGGATGGCAGCCCACTGCTCCACATGTGTGCTAACATGTGCAATGGGAAAAATGCAGAAAAATAATTTCCGCATGAGAGAATAATAAAGTACAATTTATTATTTATTATTATTATTATTATGTTAGCAAAATGCTAGCTTAAAGCTAAGAGTAGCAGATAGATGTTAATAGCCGTAGAGGGCAAAAGTACCAAAACGCTAGGTTAAAGTGGCAAAACACTAGATGAATCTAAAAACAGCAAAAGGCTAGCAAAATCAAAAAGCAGCAAAAGAAAATGAAAATACATTTTGCAGAAATGTATTTTAAAGTGAAAATTTCTGAAGGAATTGAAGCAATATATATGTAAGCAATATGTCTGCAGACTAAGACCCATTGATAAGGTTTTATGATCAGCCGCTCAAAGTCTGGTTGTGTTCAGTTTGATCTTTACATTATTAATTCCACAGCACTCACTCTCTGCAGTCGTCAGAAATGTGTTCGGGGACGGAGTACCGACAGTCCAGGATCATGACTAGGGTCTCACTGTCGTTGGTTTCCTGGAAGGGAGGGACTCCACAGACCAACATGTACAGAATCACGCCCAAAGACCAGATATCTGGAACACAGAAAATAACACAAATTTAAATAAATCATCTTTGGTCCTCTGGTTGTATTTAAAACAACTGAGCTTCATGTCAAAATTTCCCTAAATCACACAAACGAAATCTCTGTCCTGTAAAAAGCCGAATGTTTAGGGCGGTAGTGTTTGAGAGTTTTATGCAACACATCCTAACCGTGGCGCGGTACAGAGGCGTTCTTAAGACTGAAATGTGGTCCTGAAAGTCTCCACTGATCAAGGGAGACTTATCCAGCCTTTGTCCTGAACACGAAAGGCTTTCGTTTCTCACTTGGTTCATGTTTGCATTAGATTGTTCCTGAATAAAGCACAAAAAAAAGTTTAAAAAAATAGAGGAAATGAACCTGCAGACGGCTGGGTTTGGTTCTGTTGACCTCGGACGGAAAGACATATTCACACACATTCTGACAACTCCCTTTCCTTCCCCTTCTGCCCCGTCCTGACAAACACACACCAAGACGGGTTTCACGCACACTGAGGGCAGCATGAACCAGATGAGCGCGCGCGCGCGCACGCACACACACACGCGCAGACACGCACAAACGAGCTGAGGGCTGAGTCCAAACAGAGGGCTCGTTGTGGTGGTGTTTTATTCTGAGAACTATCATCCTCCTGTTATTTCTGTCTCTTCTTGTGTTTCTGCTAAACATCCGAGACAAGAACAGTCCGTTCATTTCTACAGTTAACCTCGATGTGACACCAGAAATATAACAAATCGCTAATCTTCATCAATAAAAACACAAAAAGTTTTTGTTTTAAAAGTCTAGTCTAAAGGACGAACATGACACTCAAAGTCACCAGCAGAGCTTAAAGCTTTGGAAATCTTTAAAATTGCTATAATTCAATTAGCTTTACTGATGTTGAGCTAAACTTTGGTGTGGTAATAGTTGAGAGTCATCCTGAACACATACTCTGAGAGCTTGTGAGATAGAACAAGAAATGGCTCCTAGTTTTTTGGGTTTTTTTGACTAAAACTCTGATGATCTTGGTTTAAAACTCTAGTATAAAGATGGTGGGCGATATGCATTCCTTAAAGAGACCGCAGGCCTGTAATTAACCTGAACATGGCCCAGTGAGTTTCAAAACTCTTCATCCAGATGCTGACCCACCTTACTAATAAACTTCAAATTTCACTTTTCAGATCACAGAAAACTTTTCCTCCTTTCAGTTTTTCCTCCATGTAACCACAGACTCTCACATGAACTGGTCCTGTGCTAATAATGGTCCCACATTGAGCCCATGAGGGTCAAAACAACAGCCTTCAGTTCTTGTCGTACGTGCACGCTCACGGGCACGCTTTCCACAGACGTGTTATGCAATGGAAAGGAGCAGCTACTTGAGTGTTGGGAGAGTACTCTCCTCCTCTCGCTGGGGAATATCACACATTCCCACCGCATCGCATTAGCGGCCTGCTGATAGCACAAAAATCCACTTCTAAATGCAGGCGCACACACACACACACACACCCACACACACATACAGACACACGTACACACAGCATCTCAAAAGCACCTTCAGGAGTGGATAAATTTGATGGTAGTCTTTCAGAGTGATAAAAAAAATCCCAGCTGAGGCCCTGTTTTCAATATTGCTTTTAAAAAGAAACCAAAGCATTTCATCCACACTACAGTAGCGGCCATTTTCTCCGACACCAAAGTTTTTGAATCAAGAGGTTTTTGAACACGCACGTCTTGGTTTCATGGGAAAATGCAACTTATGTGAAGTCACACAGGAGCACTACTGGTACAGTGTGGTAAAACCCAACTTAACCAAAATACTAAGTTGTTGTTTTGTCCCCTTTAAACAGACTGAATAGCTGATGAAATAGTTCAAGGCTCTTGTATTATTTGTCTATGATGACTTATAACCTCTGTAACAAATTAAATCAAATCTAACGAATCAAAGCTAAAATAAACACAGAATTTCTTTTTAACTTTTTCGTTTATCACATACCAAAAACATGCAGATATATCTCAGACGATTAATTTTATCTGAATCACTTTTCACAGGAAATGAAGCATTGTTTCTTTTATCCACGTCTGTACACGAGATGCAAATAAAAAGGCTGAGTCAAATCTGAAAGGAAGTCTGAGGATAAAAGCTTTGGCTCGGAGATCCTAGTTCTGTCAGAGGGAAGTGCATATTTCAGGATCAAAATACGTCACAACCGTTACAAAAGGTCGTCCAAGTTCAGGCAGGAAAAAAAAACCACAGCCTTTTGCCCACATTAGGAAGCTAAAACCAGAGCCTCCAGTTTAGGATTCTCACACGTTCCATCGGGTCATTACCCATCTCTAAACTCAGTCTTGTTTGTCTTTATGTGTTCCAGTGATGAACTTGAGACCTGTCCAAGATGTTGTGCCACACAGATTTCCAGTCTCAACCAAATACGAGCAAAGAATGTGATTCTAAAAAACTTATTTAAACTCAGTGTTATCCAAAGTACAGCGACAGATATTTACCTTGCATTAATTCAGGCTGAATTTAATTAAAATATTAAAAAAAAGTTTTTCATACCCCACAGAAATGTGAAATTCTTATTCATTTTTTTGTAAAGCAAGACCATCCCTTCGTTTCAGGACACGCTGCACTGCTACTCTCAGCTGCACAATGAGCATCCAGAACAACATGTCTGTCCGTCTGACTGTGGATCGTTGTTGCCAAGAGAGGAGATGGACTGTGGCGGTGTGTTGGTTATGTGGTTTTATGGCTCTGGAACGGTAGTTGTTCATCTAAAAAATAGTGTTGGCAGCCTTCGGGTTGATGTGAAAGCAGATCTTGTTTCTAAAGTTTCTCTGGTTATTCAGCTGATCTCCGGCGTAAGATATTTGTAGGGGAGGGAAGAAAGAGGATGGATTACTTTGAGCTTCTTATAGCTTATTAAAACAAAACAAAACCAAAAAAGCTCAGCTTTGAGCAAATAAATGAAGAGTAAAAGTATTTTTTATTAAGTGTATTAAGTATTTCGATTTGCAAAAAAATCACTGAATATCAGTAAAATTGACAGAGTTAGAGACATTTTTGTTTTCTGTGGTTGATTAGCTGGGGCAGCCATCTTAAATTGAGTTGTGTCCTAAAGATAGTAGTTGCAGATGATTATTGATTACTTTCTGCAAGACTGAACACAAGCATGAACTAAGTCATGTGCAGACTTTATAGAACTGCAGGCTGTGTTTCCGCCCTGTGGACATTCTTGCCTCTCCTCTGCAACATATGACGATAAACCAACGCACATCAAATGGCACAATTACACACTGAAGGAAGAATAATGCATGAAAACAGCAGCCTTTTTAAGAAGAACAGAAAGATCAAAACACCCAGAGGGAACATTCTGTGAGTGTGTGTATGTATGTGTGTGTGATGGTTTATGAGTCATCGTCGTAAGCTGAAGGATATCTCTGAGGAACATCTCCTCCAGTACAGTTCAGGATTACATTCATAAATACATATGCGTGTCTGTGTGGGTCATACAGGTGTACTTTTCTCCCAAAAGTGATGACATAACCATGAAGTCAACACGTTGGAGAAACATAGGAGTGCACTTTTATTTGAGGTGAAGCTAAAATGTCCTCGAAGGAGGTAAAAACAAAATTATTACAGTGGACACTGCTTCTGTGAATGCTTTAAGAAAACAGGAACTGAAAAGAGGAAGTATTGCAACTCTTGTGTCATGCCGAAAACTGAGCAGTGTGTTCCTTCAGCACCCCGCCCATGTGGCAAGGTCATGTGGTGGGAAAAAAAGTCAGCTGTTAAATTAAATGTCCTGCCATGCCCTAACTTTACAAACACAAACAAATAAAGTA
The DNA here is from genome assembly GCA_034783495.1 of Millerichthys robustus. NCBI lineage: Eukaryota > Metazoa > Chordata > Actinopteri > Cyprinodontiformes > Rivulidae > Millerichthys > Millerichthys robustus. Next base: position 18,615,545 of record JAVKLF010000011.1, on the reverse strand, counting down.
AATGTTTAACGGGAGAGCATTAACGCTGAGTCATCACTGACACCGTGGCTTTTGGTGGTTCTAAAGTTTGAAATTACTTGACGTTGTTTCGTAAAAGATCGCTTCAGTTCCTTATGAATCTGTTTCAGCGCAGTCTGTTTTTATCTTTCTATGCTACTTTTAGCTACTTTTCTGCCACATTTTGCTAATTTTTGATTCTAGCTAGCCTTGTGACATATTTAGATAGCCTTTAGTCAGCTGTTTTTATCTTTTAACTGGCCATTTTTATCAGTATTTTGTTCCTTTTAGTTAGTCATTTTGTTCGTATTATTTTGCTTCCTTTAGTTAGAATTTTCATCCTTTTTAACTTTTAGTTATTGGTCTGCCTTTTGAGCTAGTATTTTATAGTTGATTTAGCTAGCGTTCTTCTCCTTTTAGCTTTAATAACTCAATATCATCCTATTCAGTAATTTTCAGCTGCCCTTCAGCGCTCAGCGTTCACTCTGTGTCACAGAAAACAACATTTTTTTTACAGCTGCAGTTGTGATGCATTTGTTTTCAGCACAGATATATTCCGTGGTCACCCAAGGGAAAAGCAGCCAAAATAAAATCCAGCCCAGTCCAGCTTAGCAGATAAGACCACCGACCTTCCTGAAACAGACAAGATGTGCCGTCCCGCCCCCCATCCCAAATCCTCCCCAAACGGGTCGCAAAAACTCAGATCCTTCACTCGGTTTGACCTCTACAGTTAAACAAAACAAACAAAAAAACATGCCAAGCTTCCCGTGCCTCCATTCTTAAACACTCACACATAAAGTGCCCCTCTGCAGAGGGAACCAGTGTTTGGATCCAGCTCATTCAGTCTGACCCAGATACACAGACTAATCCTCAACACGCGTCCAAACGCACTCAGATCCAGCAGCAGTTACATTTTCAGCACGTGATATGAATGAAAAGCCACACAGGGTCAGGCAGGCAGAGACGGACACAGATTTTAAAGGGAAAGTTGTACACAAACATCCTGGAGCCTGAACGTTTTGATGTCTTCACTGTTGGAGCTAAAAGAACAAATACGGTTCAATCAGCATCACCTTTCTGCTGATGTTTATTAACAACAGAAAAGGAAACTTTTGTGACTTTTAAATTTTGTATATTTTATTAATCTCTCCAAAATATTTATCTTTATTTTCTAGAAGTACATTTAAAAAATATTGTTCTTTTAAAAAAATCTGTTTTATCATAAGCTCTTTATTTATCTTCTTATGCTTTTAGTTTTTACCTACAATTCTGCTACTTTTAACTTTTATCAGTTGGACACTCAAAGACGCTTTACAGTGAAAGACGCATTACACCGATTGTGATAAGCTACACTGTAGTCACAGTTGCCCTGGGGTGGACTGACATGTCAGACGTCAGCACAGTTTTCATTCGGTGCAGCCATTACTCTTTTGTAGAAAATGTAGTTAATCTATTTAAAATTTTTGCTTTCTTTTTCAGAAATAAATACGTTTAATGCAAAGTCAAACTGAACCTGTTAGTATTAAACACTATGGTTCTTTTTTTCTCTTTTTCACCAGCAATCAAATTTCTCAAATATCCAAGATTTTGGAACAAAAGAACATTTTACATAAAAGTCATCTCTAACATCTCTAGATGAAATGTGTTTATCTCTCACCTACAGCTGGAGCATCATACTCGTCTCCCAGCAGGATCTCTGGAGCAGAATACGCCAATGACCCACAGCTGGTGGCCAACATCATCCCCGGCTGAAATAAATTACTGAAACCAAAGTCTGTCAGCTTCACGGCTCCCTGCTGGGGGAAGAACACCACATTCTCCGGCTTCAAGTCCCGGTGGACCACGTGGAGCCGGTGGCAGTACCCCACAGCGCGCACAATCTGGGCGAAATGACGCTTGGCGGTGCCCTCGGCCACGCCCCCGTCGTGGCGGATGATGTAGTCATAGAGATCGCCCCCCTCGGCCAGCTCCATGACCAGGTAGAGCGTGGTGGGGGTGTCGATGACCTCATAGAGCCGAACCACGTTGGGATGCTGAACCAGCCTCATGCACCTGAAAACAAGCAGCAAAATTAATAAACGCCTGATCAGACATTTGTGAAATCTGGTTTTTGATTTAGAATTTTTTTAGTCCACCCATCCACTTTCTACAATGTTTTTTCACACCTGACTTCCTGTAAGAGGTGGCTTGATGCCATCACGTCAAGTTTTGTCTTGTCTATCATCTTCACAGCCACCAGCTGGCCAGTGTTGACGTGGCGGCCCAGTTTAACGACGGCGAAGTGGCCTCTGCCCAGCGTGCGACCCAGATGGTACAGACCGCTGAGGTCTGAGCGATTCGGGCTGCTTCTGGTGTCCACGGGTCCATCCAGAGCTGAGGTCAACTCCCCGGAGGAGTCCATGTTTCAGACAGAGGAGAGAAACAAGTCGCAGCAGGTTGTTGAGATGAAGTTCCTCACTGTTGGAAAAACTCCTGGCAAGAAAAAATAAGCATAAAAAAAAATCAAGTAAAACTGCAGTTTCATTGCGAACACTAAGGGCCAAAACAGTTGTTACAACAAAAAACAAAAAAAAAGCAACAGAGCTAAGAGCTAAAAACAGCAGAATGCTATATAGGGACTAAAAGGAGCAAAAGGCTTGTTAAAAGCCAGAAAAAAGCTAAATGCTAGCAAAAGGCTAAAACAGTAAAAGGCATGCTAAAATAATTAAATGGCAAGCTAGAAGCTAAATGTAGCAACAGTCTAGTTAAAAATAACTACATTTTGACTGAAAGTTACTTAAAAGCTAAAAACATCAAAACACTAGCTATAAAACTAAAAGTTGCCAAAATATATCTAAAGACTAAAGTGGCCAGAGGATAAATAAAATCTAAGTGGCAAAACACTATACAGAAGCTAAATGAGCAAAGGTCTAATTAAAACTAGAATAAGCAAAATACTGGCTAGATGCTAAAAGTAGCATAGGGATAGCTAAAAGCTGAAGTCTAAAGTAACAAAAGGCTAACTAAAAGCTAAAAAAAAAGCAAGAAAAAAGCAAAAAGGAGCAGAAAACTAAGTTAAGCAGTTAAAGATGCTAATGATACTGTTGAAAATGTTATTCAAATCTAGCCAATGTTTCCATGAGATATTCATAGACAAAGCTGATTTCATTAGGTGATGGCAAATGGTGATTTAGCTCAATCAGGTAGCACTCAGAGAATGAGATGTGAATGACTCTCAGCTACTACCACTCAAAACTTTAGCTCAGTATCTGTCAAGGTTTTGTGTCATTTTTACTCCCTTTGCAGTGGCAGCCATCTTGAATCAGGCTGACTCCAGTCAGTTGTCTGCACATCCAATGACTACTCTTCCAAAAGTGCCATTCCAACCTATTTAATAAGTTATGAGATATTTTGCTAACAGTACAGACTGATAACAGTAACACAAAATGGCCGAGAAGATCATTTTGGCCTTTTGGCCTAAAGGGAGAGAGGATTTAGTTGAGGTCAGATGCTGTTAATGTCTCGTCCCCAAAGGCGCTGGAGCTGACCCATGTTCCACTTCATTTAGCAAAGGCACAGACGACAGCGCACGTTTAGATTAACCGGATTACAGCCGTGCAGAATTATAGTCCAAGGAGAGCGGCAGAGGGAGATTCTGTTATTGTCTCAGACGATGAAGGGCTGCGTTTGGCTCCAGCTCAAATATCAGCATCCAGGCACAAACAACACGTCCAATCAATACTGTAACCAGAAACCGCAGTGTATGTGTCTGTGCATGTGCACGTGAGTGTGAGCTTGTGCTGCTCAGAGTGTCGGGAGATGGTCTTGGACCTGGTGATGTCATCATCATATCTCCAGGATAACAAACTTATCCTCTACCATCACGCTCATCAATGGGGCAACAACCTCCCTCAGCACCGATGGTTTTTGTTTGTTTGTTTGTTTACCAGAACAACACGTGTAAACAACCCACACATATATAAACTCAGTTTGTAAGCACCAGAAGTACTCAATAGAAACTTTTAAGCTTTTCAAACACCAAATGTCATATTATGGAAAAGCAACATTTTAATTTTTTTTTTTTATCGTCTTAAAATGCAAACTGTTAAATCAACAATGACTGAAAGCAGTTACAAAAGACTTGCCTATTTTTTATTGTATTAAAACATTTGATCTTTGTGCTGTTGTCCTTGCCGTTTGCGTTCAGATAAAATTAATTGTTTTATATTCTTTTGTTCATACTTTTATTTTCATAATGTTTGATGTTATTTCAAAAGCTACATTTTATCCTACTTTTAGCTTTTAACTAGCAATCTGCTATTTTTAGCTATTATTTTGCTTCACTTCGCTAGTAATTTGATATTTTCGGCTAGACTTTTAATACTTTTAGCAAGCTTCCTTCTAGTTTTACTTTTTAACTAAAGTTACTTTTTAACTAGAGTTCTGTTACTTTTAGCTCGTATTCTGCTACTTTTTACTTCAAATTAGCCGTTTGTAACGGTTGGCTTTTAGATAGCTGTTATCTCCTTTTAGCTATAGGCTTTTGCTACTTTAAGTTTTTAACAGATTCTGTTGTTTATAGCTTTTAGTGTTTTGACATTTCTAGCAAGTGTTTTACTAGTTTAACTTTTGTATAATGTCCTGTCACTTTTAGCTGTCACCGCCCTTTCTGCTATTTAAACTATTAGCTAGTCTTTTGCAACTTTTAGCCAGCTTTTTCCTACTTTTAGCTCACTTTTTACTTTTTTGTTTGAACTGCTCTGTTCATTTTAGCTTTCAGTTCGTGTGTTGCTATTTCTAACTATTGTCATGCTAACTTAGCTTTTAGCTAGAGTTGCAGTGCTTTTAGCAAATGTTCTGCTTTTACATCGTAGCTCCATTTTGCTAATTTAGCTAGTGTTCTGATCTTTCAGCTTCTTCAGTATTTCCAGTGGTCATTTAGTGCTCAACATTTAAACAATATTTATTTAATTAAACATGTTTGCAGTATTTTCTGCATCTTTTTAAAAAGTTGTGTTGCTTTTAGGATTTATTTATTTGTGAACATCAGCTCTCCTGGGTTTTAAAAACATCTGTTAAGTCTGCAGCTTTAAATAAAATAAATGGTTTCATAATCTTCATCAAAAAGAGGATTTTTCTCATCTTTAAAGAACCGAACATCCCTCTTTGGACCAACTGGACCCAGACAGGCCTCGCAGTGTTTTTAAGCTAAATGTTCTGGCTGTATCGGACCACAGACCCTGGATGAGGATCCGGACCTGAGGCCAGCTGTTCTCCACTCCGCCCAAGTTCTTGGCTCACATTCAGACCCGTCCTGGACGAACTTACGGCGGGGGGGGAGCCTCGCGCGCAGACTGCGGAGACGGTAAATACAGTACGTAGCCGAGCCGCTAACTTACCATGTTGTTCCGGTTCTGCCTGACAGCGGCTCGGTTCCGACAGCAGCTCAGTCCACAGCCTCAACTCCCGGTGTCACGGCGGGGACATACTTCACTCATGACCGCTTCTTTCCACACCGAGAGGCTCGAGCTCAGAGAGAGAGAGAGGGGCGCGCGCGTGTTCTGACGTCAATGCATTCCTGCTTTCCCCAGCGACGCGGTCGCGCGCACAATGAGGAAGAGGAAGAACTGAGCAGCGAAGAGGCCGAAGAATTATGTAACTGACTTCTTTATTGTGTTATTTTTTATCTCCATGGAGACACAACTATAACATACCGTACACAATAATAAGCCTATAGCACTAAAAAGTAAAAATAAACACGGGATAAGTTGATCGTTCTCTTAATTGCATCAATGGTTCTTCACAATAAATCTCAAAATGTTGGCGATCCTGTTTATTTACCCTTAAATGGTGACACTTTGTTAGAAAAATGCTTAATGCTGTTTAATGAATTAATAAACTCTTATATTGCCTAAATGTCTTGTTTCTTCGGACTTCAGTCATTTAATCCAATAATTTAAATGCATATTTCTAATAAACGTGGCCAAAAAAGCTTTCCAATAGCATAATACTTATTGCCAAGAAGCCTTGTTAGAACAAATAAATGACCAAGCACAAATTGACTAAGGATGTTATGTTGTCTGCATTTGTGATTTCAAGATGTATATGTGCGTGTGTATTAGTGTATTTGAATGTATTGATGTTCTGACTCCTTTACTGACTGCATCTGATGTAGTTCTGGTTCAGGATGCAGGTTTAAGGATTCTTTGTTGCACTGAAACTGCATCAGTCTGCAGGATGATCTCATCCCTGATGCTCTTTGTTTCACTTACAGAAACCAAACGGGTCAAATGGCGCCATCTAGTGGCCTATTTGAAAACACCGCCACAACTAACAGAAAAACCTTCAACCCTTCCTCTTCCAGGAAAGAAATAATGCTTAGAAAAAACGTATGTAATGGCTGTTATAAAAGATGGACGTTATATATAAAAACTGTACCTCATCTTTGAATTTCCTCACATAAAATATCAGGCACATTTTGTTACAAATATATATTTATTGTAAATCAGAGTTTTGTGCTGTACAGAACGACTTCTACACAAATCAAATATCAGATGATGGCACCTACAAAGGGCGCCAGTGGTAGTAAATTATAAATTAGGATTAAGCTCTTGTTTGTCTGCCTGATTACACATAAATAATAAACATTTTATACCTAACTTATTTAAACAAACTGACTTAACGTATTAGAAACTGCACAACAGATTTTTATTGTTTTATCATTTTGTAAACAAAATCAAAATAGGTTTTGGCTTCTGTTGTTGTAAAACATACATGTAAGCTTAACTGGTGAGTTTAAATTAACCACTGACCTCCATTAAACTGGTTATTTTTCATACATTGAACATATTACAGAACAGATAAAATAATACCTTTTATCAAGTATATTCCAGTTTGGATTATTAAAAAAAAAAACTGCTTTCTCCACTTAACAAATCTAAGCATAAAGACGTTGACACATTTGTAAGAATCTATTGTTTTCTTTATTTACACATACTGTATTATCAGCATTCTCACCACGACTCACAGTAGCTTTAAGGTTAAAGGTTAAAGTGCTGTGTTGCAAAGTTAAAGCCATCGTTCTGATCACTTATTGATATTGTTATATCAAGGGCCTGAGTCAGTTTGGTCCGCAGGATCTCTTTGTTTGAGTACAACGGCAGCTCCAGGACTGAGAAACACGTGTGCGTCTCAGGAAAATACTGGTCATAGGAGAGGTCCAGGATGTGTTTGACTCTGATGGTCATCTTGATTTTGTCCAAGCCGATGACAGAAACTCGTTCAAATCCGGTCACAAACCCTAGAAAGTAAAAGTGGTTTTCAGTTGGCGTCTGTTACCCGAACAAAGCATTGCTTCTTTGTTAATTTATAAATATAAAGAACGCTATTCATGGAAAATCTAAATAGCAGTTTTCCGTATAAAAATCAAACGTTTCTACTCACAAAGGAATGTTTTTTTCTGATTCTCGGTCAGCTCATCAAAAACCTCCCAAAACCTCTGTATGCTGGCATGGTTAGCGTGGTACTCCCCCTCATATCGTGTGTTCTAAAACCAAAAAGAGCCTGCAATGAACAAAACAAGTCCTAAAAGATGTGCTGAGAAAGGTTCAGAGTGAAACGGCACCTGTTTTAACGTCTCCCAGTCGTGGAAGTCTTTGCCCACCAGTATTTCCTGCAGCTCCTTGGGTCTGAAAAGTCTCACCAAGTCTTGGTCGCACACGTGGAAGAAACCTCGCTTGAAGTCCTCGAACACGGTTTCCACGGACGTGTTGAAGGCGTGATTCACATAGGCATCCACAAACTCCTTTCTGTTCCAACAGATAAAAAAATGCCTTTATTTTAAGAGCGCATCCCTCTCTCTTCTTACAGAAACTTTATTTTGTTGTCTTTGGATTTTTATCAGTTTACAGACAAGAATCAACATGTTGATTCCAAAAATATTAAGTATTTATTACAGCTTTATTTAAGACTGATGAACAGTAATTGAAAGGGATTTCTTGAAGATCTACAAAAAGGCCGGCAAAAACCCTTCTGGATGCACCAACATTCTACTCAGGGGTGTCAAACTCATTTCAAGCTGTGTTGAGCTGCAGGGTGTTTATTTTTTTTTGCTCATCATTACTTGTTTTGGTTGGTCACTTGCTTGTTCGGATTTCCAGGATCAAGATCAACATCTGCTGCCTCCCAGCTGATCTTTGAAGAAAGAAAAGCTTGGAATCACTGTTTTGGAAAGGATTCGGACGTGTTGGATACCAAAGAACTGGAACATTTACTTTGAAGTCCATGTCCAGGTCCACCAGGTCGTCATCCGGGTAGTCCAGAATGTACCGTAGGCTCCTTACAGGAAAAAAACCCAGAATATTTTTATCCACAAGGTTAAAATCTAAAACTACAGTTATTTTATTGTGGATAAAATTCTGCTTACTGGCCAACAGTTGGGTTAAACTCGATCAAATCCTCCAGAGAAGGCTTGAGTTCGAGCAGCTTCTTGAACAGAACCAGCGGGAAGGGTAAATAAATGATGGCCTGGTTGTGCAAAGCCAGACCACACAGAACCCCAAACAAGTACCAACGCTGGTCCTCCTGTGCAGCCTGATGCTGTTTGTATAGAGAACAAAAATCTTTGAGTTTGGTCTCAATTATTAAAACTACAAACCAGACCTTTCCTTTATATTTAAAAAGCTTCTTACCCTGGAGGAGAACCAGGCCAGCGTCTTCGAGTCATTGAACATGAACATTTCAGATTCAAATGACACCATCTCATGAAAGACTTCATGAAAAAAGTCTTTTAGGTAGACGGGATCATTACAAATATTGCCATCAAAATGGACCTGTGACACAAAAGGTCAAAAGGAAACGTTATAACTATAAATACTGATTTTGTACGAGTAGCATTTTCCAGAAAGATTATTATTCCAAAAGTTTATTTGAACAATTTATGCAGTACAGGGCTAAACTTAACATGTACTATGATCTGTCGATGAGAGTCAAAGTTAACATTTACCACAAGCATCCTCTTGTAGTCTTTTCGATCAGCAGCTGCCAGCTGTTCAAACGCATCCTTCAGCACCGACGCCCGCCTCACGTCCAGCTCCAAGAATTCAGACACAGGATAAGAAATTCCCAAATCCCAAAACAATTCTCGAAAGATTTGATCAATCATAGGCAACTGGAACTTGTTCTGATGTGAGGAATTCAAAAACAAGACAGGAGCTGCAAAGTTACACAGACCTTTCACAGCAGCTGAAGACACTACAGAAACTAAATGATCCAAATTTAATAGAAAAAAAAATCAAGATAAGGTTGGTTAAAAAGGTGGACAGCGCAGGAACACAAAAGTAAAACAAAGCCACAGACAGTTCACCTTTTTTTAGCAGAGACTTTTAAATCTGTAAAGCCTGAACAAAATATATTTTTCTTTGATCATGTTTTCAAAGCTGTCAGGACGTCTCAGTTACCATGGTGAGCCTGGCGTTCCTGTCGAAAACCTGCTTCTTTGCTTGCAGATCCATCACCATCGGAAAGTTGCAAAGAACGAGCGGCTCAGCTCGCCCAGTCTAAAATAAGAAAACAAACTTTTAAACCTGAGATCTGTCAGTAAGACGAGCATAATTTAGCTTTTTGTTTCTGATACCTTGTGCTGGGATTGTAAACGCCAGATGTTCAGGTCATCAAAAAGAAAGTTTTCGTGTATGGGTAAATAAAACAGGCTTTCTGGCAGCCTCCGAGACGCAGACACTCTGCTGTTTACCTGTCAAAAAAAAACATTTAGAAAGACCTTTATCGATAAGGAAGACAGAAATCTGACCTGGGACACTTTGAGGTCATAATACTGACGTTGTACATGTACTGCAGGACTTGAAGCAGATTTCTGACTCCAGAGGTGCGAGGAACAGGATCATATTTAAAGATTACAGACAGGGCTTGTTTCCACACATCGATGAACCTCCCCATGGTGGAAGGCGACAGAGAAGACCACCAGTTCCCTGAAGAAGACAGGACCAGCTCGGATCGCGGACACTTCACAGAGCAGTTTGATGAAAGGCAGCGTACCTAAGACCTGGAGGCCTTGAAACGACAGGCTGGTTACAGCGGCAGCGAGCGCCTCGGCGAGCTTGGTGTTCTGTTGCTTGGTGTGTTTCTGCAGGACGTGCAGAAGCTCGTTAAGCAGCAGGAAGACCCTCAGACACTCCACGCCGACGGGATTCCTGTCAAGAACGGCCAGCAGGTGCAGAATCGAGGCCTCGGCCTGTTGGTTTCAAACGAAATGAGCGGACATGTTTAATTTCTGGTTCAGCAGATATTTTTTTTTAATCGAAGCTTCGGTTCACCTCTTCCCAAACGCCGCCATTCTTCACCAGTTTCTTAAAGACCTGTCGGGCCAGTTTGAAGTTCAGGCCATGGTATTTTGACGAGGTTTGAAAATGTTTATCTCTGTGAGAAAAATAAATCAATCAAAGCCAACAGAAATACATCAGATGCTTCATGCTCAAATTGATGTTTTTCTTCCATTTTTATCATGTCCTAAAACAAAAAACTCTACAATTTAAAGGGGAGTGTACTTTGTTGAATTAAAAATGAGTCACTTTTCTGAAATTACCGCAACAGAAAAAAGGAGGACGATGGAGTAAAATGTTTGCTGTAACTCAATCGAAGATTTCAAAACTAAATCTCCAACTGCAGCTGAAGTGCAACCCATTAAGGTTTGTTTTTTTCCTACTTGTAACATTACAAAATAAAAGTCTTTACCTTTGCTCAAGGAAGCTTTTATTCAAGCAGGAAGCAGATGACAATGTTGTGTGGATTTCTCTGCGGAAAGCAAAACATTTCATTTTACGTCCCAATCTCAGGCCTTCGAGTCATTTTCTGCAAATGTTACAAACTGACTGTCGAATCTTTTTCCACGACTTTGAATCACATTCAGAAATCCATTTATCAACAAGGCCTTCGAGGCTGCTCTGAGCTACTCCGGTGACTCCGTCTCTGCAGACGTCCTGTTAAACCAAGCAAGAGGAGTTAATTTTCTTTAAACCTCCTTCAAGACGAGGAGGACACTAGTGGTACCTCATCAGAACTGCAGGCTGCAAAGGAACAGTTTTCTCCTGCAAAGATGGTCTGGACACTCAGGCAGCCGGTGTCTGAAATTTTAAGTTTGTTTTTTTAATTATAACTTGATTTGAATCACTACTTGGTATTTATATCCAGGATATATTTACCCTGAGGCAGTATAACAGGAAGGGGAACAGACGGGTGGCTCTCCTCTCCGTGACCAAGCTGCCCATCGTCTCCACAACCAAACGAGTAAACTTTCTTAGCATCCGTCAAAACTAAGGTGTGGCTTCTGAGGAGAAAAAATGTGAATGAATGGACAAGTTTCTGTAGAACTTGAAGACGCAGTTAAGTCACTGAATCAGGTGCGTTGGAGCAGGGTAACAAGTGAAATATTTATCGAAGAGTGTCGTATAAGTTGGCGTACAGGGAGGAACTCAGGGGGTTTGGAAAACTTAGAGCTTTATTTATGAAGTATTTACTGTGAAGAAACTAGCCGCAGCACCATAATGGAGTGTTTTTACTGCGGTGAAGGGGATTTCTATATGTTGGAATCACAAAACTGTCCCCTTCAGCTGGCATGGTGCACCTTATCGACCTGAGGAATCATCATAGGTGAGTTGTTCTGGTATCATCTGCTGACCGTTTTCTTCTCTAAATTTGGGGACATCTAGAGGTGAGTCTGTAACACACAAATGCCACGGAGCAACTAGAAAAGTTTCTTAGAGAAACTTGGACGGGTACTTTCACGTGGCCGCCATTTTGAATTTAGGATTTGACTGTACTACATGTTGGTGATCGCAGCTCCCGCAGCTTTTTCCTGTCTAAATGTTTGGATTTTAGAAAGAGGTGCGGTTTACCGTCCACATGCAACCTTCACCACCTTCACCCCCCACAGTTCTGCAACGAGTCGAGGGCGGAGCTCGTTCTGGAACGAGTTGTGTCCGAGCTGTCCATGCTGACCGGAGCCGAAGGTAAAAACTGCACCGTGCTGAAGAGACAAACATGTTCCTTTACATTGACTTTTATTCATCACCAGCTGGCGTTCAGGATAGTTACAACTAATAATCTTCACACTGGGTCTCGATGATGACATAATTTCAAATAAACAGGGATTTAACTTGGTTTTAGCTTCTGGCGGCTGACCTTTGTTAAAACAGCGGTGTGCTCCTTTCCACAGGAAACGTCCCAACTTTTCTTCAAATTCAAACTATGAACACAGCTTGGAGCGTATCTGTCTATAGGGAGGGGAAGGAAAACAAATTGTTAAAGTTTAAAATGAGGCCGTAGAAATATTTATGTTTAAATGATCAACCTTTGGTGTCCCCCAGTCCGAGTTGTCCACAGTCGTTGCTCCCCCAGCCGAACACGCCTCCAGACACGGAGAGGACGAAGCTCCGCTCTCCTCCGGCTGAGATCCGAACCACCGGGACTGAGGACAGAGACCGGAGGTGCTGGGGGGAACGGGCACCAGAGTTCCTCCTCCCCAGGCCCAGCTGACCCCTGGTGTCCAGACCCCAGGTGTAGACCTGACCGTCTGTGGGTGGATCACAAAGATTCAGACTGAGCACAAGTTTTTATCTTCTTTTTTTTTTTTTTTACTTATTAAAATAAACTCCACCATACCTCTGGTCAGGGCGACTGAATGCTGGCTCCCACAAGAAACCTGAGCAACTGGGATGTTGGCAAAAACCTCCAGCTTCCTGAAAGACAACAAACAAACAAAAACAAAGCAGAGGATCAATCTAAAGTCTGGTTTTACATAGCCGGAGGACAAATGAGATGATCTGAGCTGGCAAAATAGTCACAACATTATTATTTTTCAATTCTCTGACTCAAAAGCTTGAAAATGATCCAAAATTTGTTGAAATTCACCAGCAGAAGCATTTAGAAGATTTAAAGGGTTAATTCTGAAGACATACCTGTTGGACAACATTGATATAAAGGTGGATTTTATTTACGATTTGCAGCAAAAAATCAACATTTTTATTTATTTTGCACAGCAGCCTGTGTTCGTGCCAAATCATGGGTCTCACGCTGTGATTTAAATCCAACTTTTTCTCCTCACCTGGGTGTGTAAGGGGGTCGGGTCGTGTCCACACAGAGAACCGATCCGCTCTCCGACAGGAGCGTCACCACGTCGTCCTGACAGCTCACGGCTTCAATCCGCTCCTTACACTTCACAAACTCTGCAAACCCAGACTGGAGTTGAGCTCAGTCCCTCAGGGACAGGATCTCGTTTGTTTAGACCAGAAATTAAAGACAGAACCGAGAACTGGAAGCTGAAGCCCCAATAATGGTTTTAAGCCCCGCCCCTCCATGTAAACAAAAGAACGACTTCCTAACAGATTGTAACGCCATGTTTCCTCTTTTTTCCTTCAATCTACAATCTCCTTCGGTACCACAAACTGTCACACTCTAAGTATGTGTTGTGAAGGAAGCTTTGCTACTACCAAGCTAAACTTTAGCTCAATATCTGCAATTCAGCTGAGTTGTAGGCATTTTTGTCGCGATATTTGTGGTGATATTTGCAAACAGACAAAAGGGCTTAAGCTATAGTTTTAGACAAAGGTCATGTGTAATGAGGAGTCATTGGAGTTTGTGTTGTGAAGGACTCTCAGCTACTACCATATCACATTTTAGCACAAGATCTGCAAAACTGACATTTCTGAATTTTAGTGCTTGCTAAGATCAGTTGGCTGAGGCGGCCATCTTGAACTGGATTGGCTCCAAAGGTTAATCAATTGTAAAAGTGCATTCAGTGACTACCTCCTGAAAGTTTCATTACAATCCATACAGTATGGAGGACCGATCCTGTCATAATCGGAAATAAATGCAGAAATATATATATGTCCTTATTTCTATTTCCTCAGA
>JAVKLF010000011.1:18532538-18546335 GCA_034783495.1 Millerichthys robustus | reverse complement strand
AATTGGACCAATCTCACGTATGTAATGATAATTAAGTGCTTCCAACCTGACAGTTACAAATGAAGATGTGTTAAATTAATGTACCAGACTGAGACATGAGGCTGACTGGGCTCAATTTTAGCCAAACATCTCAGAAACGGTCTCCCAGACAGAACATCAGAAACCGTCTCTGTTGTCTCAGTAACATAGCTGGATTGTTAAAGACCAGTCGAGCGAAGGGACAGCTGTAAATCACCTCTGTGGTGTCCAGTGGCAGACAAACACTGTAAGTCAGAATTAAACGTGATGTTTTTTATCTGCTTGTCTTGTTGGGTTGTTTAATGGTAAAATATTCATTCAAATATTAAATAAAGAATGAAAGATATAAAGCTAATGGAGACATTAAAGCTGCTGATTAGAATTTTATAAGAAAAACAAAGGGATTGTCTGTTCATCTCAGTACCTGCAGTGATTTCAGCTCTTCCTTTAAGTTGTTAATCTCCTTGTCTTTTAACTCGGCGCTGACCTGGTATTTCCCCTGAAATAGGATATTATTATTGTGAGTGTCAAAAAAAGCAATAAATACCAAAGCATAGCACAAAAGAATCCACTACGAGGGCCAAGACTGTGTGGCTGACAGGAGCAAATTTACTGCTCCACTTTAACATTAACTGTATAAAATCTGCTGAGCGCCAAATGTTTTTAGAAATAAAGTCTCCATACCTTCTCCTCCTCTGTGTGCTGTAATTTGACCTGATACTGCAAAGAAGAGAACAAATAAGTCAATAAAATGTTTATTTATATGCAACTATGAAAACATACCTGTTTTTTAACTGAGGTGAGGGATTCAGAGTGCTGATTTGTCATGGCTTCAATTTGATGTTGTAAGGATTCCTGATGGAAAAAGACAAATGGAGTCATGCATTTATGTTTTACCCTCATGTAAAATTGTGTTATTCTGAAAAGCTGGACCTTCTCCCACTCCAGCTCCTGTTTGTCCAGCACCAGTTGACTGATCTGGTCCTCAAAACGCGTCTCTCTATCCTAACCAACAGAAAAACACACTACTTGCGTCAAAACCGACACTAAATCAAGGTAAGAGTATTTCAATATCACATGATATCATGGACGAAATACAGGTTATGAATGACTCAGCTACCACCAAACCAAATTTCAGCTCAGTGAAATAATCAGTTTTAAATGTACAGCTATAAACTTTCTACAAGTTTCATTCAAATTCATCCATTGGTTCATTTTGGTAACAGTCACAAAGTTGCATGCAATAAAAAATTTAACTATAAAGTTGAGTCATATCAGCAAACTGCTTCAAGTTTCTCTGGTTCAGTGCAGCGTATCTTCTGGAGATGCAGCCAGAGAAAGAGGAACATTAGAAGGGAGGTGATATTTGTGGAAAGCCATCCCTATCCTCCCTCTTCTCTCGGAGAAGGCAGGTAAAAGTCAATTGCTCTCCGTATACTCTGTACTTTTTTTATGTGCATGTGGGAGCTGGTCGACTCAGTGAGCTTATTTTATAAGTTCCTATTAAAGTATGCCACCAGTGTGGCACTGCATTAAAAACAGGAGAGCACAGGTTATAAAGCTGTTATTTTTGGGGGCCATGGAATAATTACTATGTGAGTGTATTTAAAAACAAGACAGTAAAAACACACCAAAAAGCTTTATGAAGCTTAGTGATCCATGTAAATAAGAAACAGACAATCGTATAAGACCTTCATGATTTGTTATCTCAAACTATGACCCTCTACTACAATGGATAAGTTTTAAACTACCGTATGTTTTTTTTGTCCCAGTCCAGATCATTCCAACAAAAACAGTATTTACAGTTTCTTGTCTGCTATCAAAATTAAACAGAGACGGTTGTATACAAAAATATGATTTTATAAAGAATTTTACTTATGGACAAAAAAAATAACCAAACCAACTTGACCTTATGTGGAAAAGTAATTGCCCTTCTTATTAAATTATGAAATTACTGTGACTTTTTTCAGGGGAAAGCACAGCTCAGTTTTATTAACTACACCCAGACCTGATTACTGATTTTTTTAAAATTACTTATACCGTGCCATAACTAAAGAAAACATGGAACAGAGGTGAACCTTCCCAGGAGAGGTCGGTCAACTAAGACGACTCAAAGAGAGCATCATGACTCATCCAGGAGGTCCCAAAAGAACCCAGAGCAACATCTAAAACCCTGCCGGCCTCACAAGCCTCAGTTACTGTCAGAGTTCATGATTCAACAAGAAAAAGAAGACAAACGGCAAAATATAACACAAAGGCTCAATAAAATTTCATTTTTATGATCCCTGAGACTTCTGGAAAATATTCAGTGGTCAAAAGTGAAACTTTTTGGAATGTGTACGTCTTGTTACATCCAAAGTTAACACTTCATTTAAAAAGAACATGATAGCCGCATTCAAACACAGTGGTGGTTGTGTGATGTTCTAGGACTGCCTTTGATGATTCAGGACCTGGAAGACTTGCTGTAATTGATGGAATCATGAATTCTGCTCTGTACCAGGAAATCCTGCCTGGTCATCAGTTCCTGAAGCTCAAACTCATTTGGGTTTGATCCAAAGCTGCTTTTTAATAGGAACTGATACTGAAAAAACATGAAGCATCTGCCCGCACGTAGGCCTACATGTTGGAAGACAGTGGATCAAAATGTTCTTTTCATGTTGCTTTTGTAAGAATAATCAAAAAGGCTTTCTTGGTCACAATAATTTGACCTCTTTCTTATTTAGAGTTAAGTCAACCTCGTTCTCATCATCTAAAGCAGCGAGTCAAAATGTTTCAACAACAAATAAACAAACAAAAACCTCATTGGAATTTGACCTGCTCAGGAATGCCCGGCTGAATCAGAACATCTTGGTTCCTAACCCCCTGCACCACGTCAACAGCTCAACTACAAAACTGCCGTTTTGCCTGAGGAGAATCAGTTACACCATCTAATGTTTATGTCTCGGCTAACACGACAATAACAATAAAATCAACAAACGACCAACATCCCATT
The DNA here is from genome assembly GCA_034783495.1 of Millerichthys robustus. Classification (NCBI taxonomy): domain Eukaryota; kingdom Metazoa; phylum Chordata; class Actinopteri; order Cyprinodontiformes; family Rivulidae; genus Millerichthys; species Millerichthys robustus. The sequence goes on along the minus strand of JAVKLF010000011.1, from coordinate 18,543,325 downwards.
TTGCTCCCCTAAGCTGTAAGTATTCTCTCCTGTTTAAATTGCTTGCCGATGGGGAAGAAAAAGCTGTATTTATTTTTGTTACCAACAAATTTACTTTATACTTAGTGGTCAAAGGATGAACCCTAATCACCCCCATCCTGGTGTAAAACATCTGAAACTCAGCTGGCTCTTTCCCAGAAAGAAAGACCGAGCACTAAGGATTTTAAATACCAACTTCCTCAATGTCTTAATGAAATTACACAGTTCTTTAACCAAACAGCGCATCATTAGTCTTGCATTTTTAATAAGTTTGGATTCAAATTTATGAAAAAATGGTAAACTTACAAAGACTTTCAATGTTCAAATCTTTATTTCTTGTGAATCAGGGCTTATGAGAAGTTTCAGGAGTGTTAATGTAACATGTAATATGTTTTTTTTTTTCAGGATCCTTTTCTGGAGCCTGATGCGGTTTACAACGACAGCTTGTTTTTGTACAAGTATACTGAATCAGTGAATAAAACTGTGACGTTACATTACCCTTCGAATGTGCAGCTCCTCAACAACCTCGTGTAGATGAGTTTTAAATTCTAGCAGGTGTAGTAAAATGGTTCCTCCACTTCCTGTTTGACTTTGAGAACCAGTCAGAGATGACTCCTGCTCCAACGCCGGCTCTTCAAACTGAATCAGAAGACTTACTGACTTTTATAACAAACTCAAAAAAGAGAAAAAATACAAGCCTCAGTTTTGTAATTGAAGTATAGATGGGCAGCTGAAGGGACAAATGGGACGTGAGATCGACAGCTATTCTGGTGAAGATGGAGATGAGCTGCAAGGCAAAGTTTGACCCAAAAACTGAGATCTCACCTTGATAGGCAGTCAAGATTAGTAGCTGGGCTCTTCCTTAGAGATAAGATGAGAAGCTAATTTACCTGGGAGAGACTTAGATCAGAGCTTCTGCTCTGCCACATTGAGAGAAATCAGTTGAGGTGGTTGAGGCATCTAAGGATGCCCAACTGGGGTGAGACCATGAGGAAAACCCAGGATACGCTAAAGAGACTATCTGTGTTTTTGAAACGTAAGGCCTGACTCAGCCTGGGTTTCTTTGTGTAAACATAACAGGTACACTCATTCATGCCTCTATCTATCAAGGTCATTAACAAAATAAATCAAAGCTAGTACTCAGTAATTTATCCATGACTAAATTCTGCAGTATTTTACAAGTTAGCATTTTTTGCACACTTGTTTTGATTATTTATTACTGTCATGTTTTTATTCTTATTGTATATGGTACATTGTGCCTGTGGTTTTATTGCATTACTGTACTGGAAATACATTTTTAAGTTTGTGCAGCAGTGCCTTTTAAAAACCAAGCAAAATTTCTTCAGAGGGAGACAAATTAATTCATTTCTTTACTTTTTGTGCTAAATAGAAAAAACATGTAAATCATTTGATGAATATTATGTACCAGTACTTTGTGTTTTACTGTGAAAAGTTGTGACTTACAGCAGTGTCGGAGGAGAGCATCCCAGATTCTGTGTTAAGATCCACTGAGCAAACATAGGTCCCACCGGGCCTCCTCTGCATTTTATCTGAGATTAAAGAACATTTTTGTTGGAAAAAGGTTAATAGAATAGGCTTTTTATTAATCAGTAACATTATTTTTTCACTTGCTGCTCTATAATTAACCTCATCTGCAATTTTTACTCCTAAATAACTTTTGTGGGAATAATAGCCTGGAAAAATAAAGCTCCATAACGCTTTCTCAATCACTGTAATCTAACCTAATGTCTCTAAATTGGCCATTAGAGGTTTTCTGTCTTTGTTTTACACTACTTCCATTGGAGAGAGAAGATAACATCACGACAAGCCGTGGAGGGTAAAATGAACCTGCCCATTGACGCTAATAGGGGTCAGAGTAATAACACAAAGACGACAAATTGCACTGTCAATGCTTTTTAAATTATCTAGGTTATTTAATTTGACCTGTGGATGATTCTCTGCAACTGCCTCTTTCACCTCAAACATAAGCAAGAAAGCGACATGAACACACACACACACTGCCTACTGCAAACACACACCAAGTAGAAAATAGAACTATTTCAGTAGGAGGTCTCCACTAGCCACTGATCTCTTAATAGAACCAATCTTTTTTTTTTGCTCACATTTAAACTGTACTAGTATCAATCATGTTGGGGAATTAAATGATCCCTGATAGAATGGGGCGACTAACATAAAAAGAAAATGTGACCTCAGGCTAAGGAGGAAGTGCAAATGTGTGTTAAGAGTTTCAAGGAGATGATGCACAATGTGAATGTGATGGTGAGGGTGACATACGGAGTAAGACACAATGTTTTTGTTTGCTTTACTGATTCAGCTGAGCAAGTATTAACCAATACATCCAAACCACAAAGACAAATCAAAGGAATTGTTAGTGATTATACTGGAACATATCTATTAAGGCAGTTTGATACCTTCAACTGAGTTTTGTTACCAACAGAAAAGAACATTTGATCTGGTAATACTGTACATTCAATCAGCGCACAACTTATGTGTTAGACATGTGTATTAAAAAGCTTTCACAGGGAGGAAAACACAAGAAAAATATATAAACTGTTGCCAAATAAACAATCTTCTCAAAACTCAGCTTTTTTGCAATTCATTTGCACAAGGCCCTTTTTCACATTATAAAAATGAAAAATGGAAATGAAAACATAATTGAATAAATTATTTACACCCTATGTTTGTTTCACTGTTGTGGTGCAGCAGAACATCAACCGGTCGAATTAAAATACTTTATAATATTGTTTTTCCCCCTCTAACTATAACAGATATCAGTGGAAATAAGATTTAAAACACAGTTCTGTTTTAAACACTGTTGTTCTAAATATATATAATTGTTTTAAAGTAATGAGTTAAACATAATGTGGTTAAACTAGCTAAAACCTAATCAATGTTCATGCTAATGACTAGCAAGATTAGCTAGTAAGTGCCCCCAGCTAATCTTTGTGCTAGTAGTACATAACAAGTTCATGTATTAGCTAGTAACTTCTTGAAGTTATCAATATAAAATATTAATAACAAGAGGAAAATCAGAGGTGCAGTGTTGTACTTGACCATTATCATTAGCAAAATTAGCATTTCCCTTCACTAAACTGAAACCCAGCTCAAAACGCTTCACGTTTGTTTTTTTTACATTTTATTTATAGTATTAATATACCATGAATATGAACATTAAAATATGTCTAGTTTTACTGACAAGTGAACGACTGCTGTGATTTAAAAACTATTTGTAGAAACTTACCTAATTTATGAAGAAAATAATCCCAATTTTTTTTAGGTGTTGCGTGACCGGATGTACGGCTTCCGTAGGCACGTGCAGTCCGTTTGTAAAACACCTCTATGGACAGATGTTCCTACCTTTGTGGGGACTCGTCAGAGATTTAAACAGTATGCGTTATGAAACAACTTGGGTTTTTGCATAAAGTCACAGTTGTGCCTGAAATAAATAAATAAATAAATAAATAAATAAATAAATAAATAAATAAATAAATAAAGTTTATATGGGTTGCAAAAAAATTGTTTAAGTTCTTTAGAGTTCCATTTTATCTGAAGACATTTTTGATCATCTCAGTGTCTCTAATTAACGCTTTGGAAAGTCTTGGCGGATTAGGTGCTACTTACAAATTTTCTGTTTCAAAAACTATTTATTTTGTTGTTTCGTGTTTACATTTATTTAATTATTCAAGTCATAAATGTCCCTTTATGTCCCAGATTCGTTCATGAATCACATAGCTAATAATATAAAAAGGCTGTTAGGTTACCAGTGCTGTCTCATTACAGTGTGAAATATTTGTTTAATTATTGATTGTTTTGTAATTTACAGAAATGTGTGCAGAACTGATAGCCTTCGTAAAAAAAGTTTACTGCAAGCTTTATTATCCTCCTCCCATGTATCCACAAACATTTTTTGGATTTCTGTGATTTTTTGCAATTATTTAATTCCGTTTGAAAGACTAATATTTAAGGAAAATTAGAGATTCTAGACTCAATAAGTAAATTAAATCTAAATAATAGTAAAACATATATGTTGTAGCCTAATGATAATTTAAAAAAAGAAAAAGAAATTGTACAAATAATTTTACACATGATTGCTTTGTCATCCAATCATGACCCTTATGACTCACATGAAGTTAATATTTCCTGGGGAACTTGAAGGCAACGTTGTACAGAAACGTACATGGAAATTTTCCATCAGTTTTGCCAAAACAATGACTATTTGGAAATAATCTGATATGTGATTAATATTTTTTTAAATCATACTTATGAGCAAATTGTTCAAAAATCTATCTTCAGTTGTTTTGTTTTTTATTGGAAACCAATATTGTAAGATGATTTTAGGGTGTGATTTAATTTAGTTATCTAGGCTATTTAAAAAACTTCATGTGTTGTTTATGTTTATTGCTTTGTTTGCATATGTCTTATTTTTTATCGTTACTGTTCAAAAATGTTTTGTAAAACATGACTTGAATAAAGAGTCATTGTAAAAAAAAAAAAGAAGAAGAAGAATTTGAAGGATGAAGAAGCCTCACCTAGGCAGTGCTGCCGCCTACAGGCTGCCGTATAAAACTGCACACAAACCTGAGCATTTGTTTGTCTCAGTCTGCTCCCTCGGGTTCCTGTTTCACAGACATTTATTTCATCAGAAACATGTCTTCCATTAAAGAGAAGGCTGCAGCGCTGAACCTGGCAGAAAAACTGTGTGTGCGTCCTCAGGGTGAGTTAATAAGTTTTTAACTCTCAAACAGCTCGAGGAGGCGTCGTCACGCAGGTGGTGTGGTGTAAGACCAGCTGGCCTGATGTTTGTCCTAATTCTGTTTTTCTAAACTACTCTTTTATTCTAAGGCAAAACGGGCAATAATATAACGTCTTAGTTTAATCAAACAAGTGGAAAAAGTTGTTTCATATCACATGTGGGCAACATATATTGTAAAAAAGACATTTGTCTGGTTTCAACTGTAGTATTGGTATATAACTTGGTGTGGTAGTAGCTGAGAGTTGGTCCTAATACATAGTCTGGTGTGTTTTTTTGAACGTTTTCCTTAACTATTGGATAAAATTGTTTGCAAAATATCTCATGAAACTTTCAGAAAGTAACCATAGGATGAAAATCTACTGGTTAACTTTATCAAGATGGCCGCCGCAGCTAATTTGCTTCAGCCTACACAAAAATGGCCTTAACTCAACAGTTAAACAACAGTTTTAATGATATTGATATAAAATTTGGGTTTGTAGTCACTGAACATCCTCCCCTAAACCTACACTACAGACAGCTAGTATATTTTGGCTTAAAACCTATACTTTTAGGTACCATTCCACTACTTTTATATTTTATCTAGTATTGTGCTTCCTGCCACCCTGTAGGTCCTGGAGCGTCTCTCAAGCCTGTGCAGTCCTCATCCATATGGAGCGGCATTGTGTCCCACCTCAGGTCCACCGTGACGGTGAAACGCAGACTAGTCCATCTCAAGTCCCACAACGAGTGTTTCCTCGGCTCGGAGGCCGTGGACGTTGTGGCAGACCACATCGCCAATGCCAAGGGCCTTGAGGGTGAGTCCCTTGCGTGAGACTTTGGATCGTCATCTTCTGCCCAAAGGAAAAGACGATGATGTCTTTACTTGTGTCCATGTGTCTCTCTGTTAGCAAAATGTTTTATGAAGCATTGGACTGACTTTGATGGAAATTTTTAAGTAAGTAATAGATTGAAGATCAAGTGATTAGCCTTTGGAGTCTTGTCTAATTAAAGATGGCTGCTGCAGCTAATCAGCATTAGCAAATAAAGCTATATATTGTGAAATATTTTGTTAGATTTATTGCTCAGCCCTATTTCCAATTTCGTCCAACCGAACTAAAACAGGGCAACCTGAGTCAAAAGTTCAATCATGTCATAAAAAACGCCTAAATGTGTCGTCTCTTTTCTGATATCTTGACGAGATTCAAACCCAGACTGGAACTCTTCACAAACATCATGAGAATCTAAAAAGGTCTAAAAAGGTCTGAAGTTGACTAAAAACAGCCTTTTCTACAAATTAGATGTGGTAGTAGCAGAGAGTCATTCATGACAGGTACTCAAACTCTATCACATCATGAGGTTGTGTTATTGTTCAATGTTTGTTGGTGTTTTGTCATGTGTGTAAAGGTGCCATTGTGTCGCGGGACAAAGTGGCGTGTGTGTGCCAGGCACTGCTGCAGTGTAATGTGTTCGAGGAAGTGGGAACCAAAGTGTTCGGCAAAAACAAGAAGCGGGACGTATTCCAAGACAGCAAGAGCGCCCTCTACAGGTTGGACACAATTTCACTCCTTTTTGCATGCGGCTGTTTAAATGTCGTAACTGTTTTTAAATTTCTCAGGTTTGTCGGCTCATCCACACCTTTAGTTGATGAGTTGGAAAAAGGCGTGCTTGTGACCGGCATCCAGAAATTCTTGTGCAGCCCTTTTTCAGACAGGTATTAGTTCTACTGATGTAAGTTAGGCACAAATTTAATGCTTATGTGAAAATTACAGATCATCTCTTATCGTGACTCTCAGCTGTTTCTCTGTTGTTTTATCTCAGACAAAATGAACGGACAGGTTCATCCGAGCCTCACGGCGATGCACCCTTCCCTGAGACGTCCTCGATGAGCAGCCAGCCCGAGACTCGCTTTGCGGCGACTCTGACGATGTATCCTCCAGTGGGAAGTCTGAGTCCCAGCAAAATGCAGACTCACTCGACTTTACCGCAATCATGTAAGACAAGACATGGGAATGATCGCATTATTTTTACTTTAAGCACGCGTAGCTCCATTTGAGTCGGGCAATGAGGCGGACCTGTTTTTTAACTTTTGGATCAGGTCGTAGAGAGTCTCTGGGGTTTTATTTATCAGAAAGCAGAGAGGAAACCTGGGAGAAAGATGATCTGTGACAAGAAAACACCTCTGGTTCAGGAGGAGCAGCGTGGCTTTTGTTCAAGTCAGGAAACAGTGGACCAGATCTTTTTCACTAAAGTTATTGAAGTGGATTGTGGGAGTTGGACCATGTTACCTGAGTCATTTTGTGGCAGGTGCAGCAGGTAGGGGGGTATGGGGTGCCAGGGTTGCTTTCAAGAGCTTTCAGGTCTCTGTAGAACCAAACCACATTGTTGGCACAAAGTCAATCTCACTCTTTGACTTTGAGACCCTGTATTTTGTCTTCGATCCAGTTTGGAGTTTTCATAAACAGAATCTCAAGCTGCAGCCATGAAGAGGAGGGTGTGTGGTTTGGGAATCTGTGCGCCGTCTCAAGTTTTTTTTTTGCAGATGATGTGGTTCTGTTAGTGATGAACTTCAACATGCTCTGTGGAGGTTTGCAGTTAAGTGTGAAGCAGCAGGGATGTGGTCAGCTCTTGAAAGTCTGAGGCTATGGGATCTCTTTTTATGGCCCCTTCTATACTTCATGGTGAGTACATTTTTTAATTGATCTGTGCTTTTTATTTCAGTGGTAAATGAAGTGTGGCAGGAGCAGACTTTGCTGAGGCTGTTAAACCTGATAGAGCTCCCCCTGCTGGAAGGAGTGCTGCAGTGCACATCATCTCCACCCACAGAGAACCCGGTGGCTCATGGTAACCCTGACCTGATCTATAGCAGCAACCACCTGGACCGACAGATTCTCAAGGCCTTCAGGAGCTCCCAGTACGTTCAGGCTTCTTTCACATCTTCTGTGGCGGTAACTTTACTCCTGTCTTTGCTACAACACAGAACCCAGCTTCTCTTGATTGCACGTTGGTCAGGGTGACTCCTCGCCGTTTTGAATGAAGGGTTAACAGTTTTTCTGGGTCTTCTGTGTTTCCCTCAGAGAAGATGAGTGGCTTTGTGCAGCCCTGGACTGTTTGGACTTCCTGCCCGACCAGCCGGTGGTGGAGCTGAGCCGAGAGCTGCCTCACCGTTCCCCTCAGGAGGAGCAGGACAGCTTTGGCAGAGAACCAGCAGGCGGCAGCGTCCGACAGCGAGGTGAGTCCTTCAGTCAGCGCAAGAATTACACCGAGATGCTGTTCAACATTCAGCTTCCCTTACCTGACTACTCTAGTTTTCAGAATTTAATACTTTTTGTCTCCTGTCTGACCGCTTTAACCACTCTGTTCCATCAATTATTTTTCATGTTGGAGAGTGAGAGCTGGAACTCGGTCTGTGTGGCTCAGACAGTGTGCGCCTCTTGTGCCGGTGGTACAGAACTGAAACCCTCCCTCTGTCGGCTGCAGGTCCCAACAGCAAGGAGCAGACGGGTCTGTCTCAGAGCAGCTCGGTCCAGTGTAAACTGCTGCTGTACGAGACTCTGGTAAAGCATTACAGCAACCCGAGCCAGCCTCCCCTGCTGCCTCAGCCCATGACGGACATCTACACGGCCATAACTGACCTGCTGGGTACGAAGGCAGAGCCGTATGCGGTTCTGACAGACCCAAGTTCATCTCTGTACTTCTCTGCGTTTTTGTTTTCCAGTAAATGTCAAAATGGACAAGGCTCTGGAGGCTCTGCAGCTGTGTCTGAAGCTGCTTCCACAAAAAAGCAGAGAGGAACTGCGGCGGTTGCTCACGTTCATGTCTCTGGCAGCTGATCCACGTGGAGTAAAAGTGGACAAGGAGGTGAGAGCTGCTGGCACAACATCACCTGGAAAATCTGAGTTTGTTGAGCTTCAAAAAGATGGTGTGGTGTTTTTAGGTGGAGAACAGACTGGCTGTGAAGAAGTTGTTCTCCAGGGCGATACTGGACAGCAAGACACTCACAAAAGAAAAAGCGGATCTTCTATTTTGTTTTATGCTGAGCAACGTAAAGGAAATTTTTAAGGTGAATTCCAGAAATGTTTTTTTTTTACCTTCTAAAGTAACCCAGTTGCTCTTTAAACTGACAGGAGTTTCATTGTAAGCAAATATTTCTTCTCATGAGTAGCTATCTTGAGTGACTCTTGGCTACAAATGGAAAAGTTTGCCCCTTAATATGTAAAACTGACTGAATTATAGTATAAAGCTATGTTTAGGTCAGTTGGCTGTGGTCACCGTCTTGTATTGAATTGTATAATCCAATGAGTATTTCCTGCAAGTTTATTTAGCATACACAGACGCAGGCAAAGCCTTTTAAAAAGACCGTTTCTGGTGTAATTCAGTGATCAAAGCATGTTGGTATAATGAATTTTTTTTCTACTTCCTGTTTCAGATACCGGGGTCTCTGCACAAAGGAGTGAGCGAGAAACTGGCCAGACTCGCTCAGGGTGAACAGCCCGATGTGACGGGTAAAATGACAAATCCTGACACAGCAGCAGCTCCAAAAACTTTTAAGATGGATTGAACAGAGTTTTTTGTTTTTGGAAAAAGAAATAAGTAGACTACAGCATCTTCATTCTACATGTTTATTATCTGTAAAGGAAAAATAAAGAAACTATGTTCTTCTCCATCTACATTTCAAGTATTAACTGCGATTTCAACAGATTTTCATGATTTAAACAATTTTGTTTTAGTCTATCATTTCTATATGTTCTCAAAGGGTTTTTATTGTTAGGCTAATTTTAAATGTCAAGAATTGGAGTAGAATATGTCAATCTTTATTATATTTGGTATTATATGCATTTCTAATTGAGAGGGTTTAGTTATTGTTGCCATGTGACCAAAGTGCTTTGTTTTGGCTCAGTCTCCACTCAAAAATGACTCTCTATTTAGTTTTTATACATCAATATTCCTACTGCGAACTACAAAATTCAACAACTGAGTCAAAAGTTTGCTTCAGATTTGATCCCTGCTAAAATTGTGCTGTTCCATCAGGTTCTACACTCAGTCAGCAGGCCTCCAGTAGGACTTACACAGACTATACGGAGACAACAAACCGGGAGCTGTATGTGCTGCTAAACAACATCAACCTGGACACAAAGATATCCACCAAGGAGAGGAAGCGCCTCCTCAGGCAGTTTCATCAAGCCCACCCACAGATATTTACAGAGTACTTTGGTGGCTCTGCTGCTACTGAGCTATATAACCATTAAAAACTGGTTTAAGTCACTGTTGTAAAGCTAAATGATTTGTAAACTGATGCTTCCTTTTCTGTACAATTAACTGACTGTTGACTCGAGGTGCTGTAAACAGAGAAAGTTGAGGGGGCAAAGAAGAGCTGCAAGAACACTGACTTCACTGAACTAAATTATGTTCAGAATTTAAATGATTCATTAAACAGCAAAGTACACTTTGGTAAATATCCAGTACATGCCAAGGACATCCATTATATAAGTTTTTATCGAAGCTTTATTTATAAGCTTATAAGCTTTACATTCTGCTAGAATGTTTTTTCACTGTGACCACTAGATGGCGCCATGTCCCTGTTACTTGTAAATTCAACAGGTATGGGATCATCCAGCAGAAAATACTGTTACACCTACATAAGTTTCACAAATCAGAGAAAGCTGACTTACAAACTTATGTGAAGTTATGACCTTTTGTAAGTGCAACACGTTGTGCTGAACTCCCGCAGCCGGAGAAGGTAGCCTGTGAGCCTGAGCTCAGGGCACACAAGCCCACTCGTACACACAAATCCTCCTACACATTTGCGGATCTGCCGCGGCTGAAGCGTAAAAAAATCACGTGTGTAAAGAGAGAAGCAACTTCACTTGACATTAAATGTCTGTGCGTGTTTACAGATTGATCTACATATTTGCTTATCTCAGCACACTTTTGTGGATCTGAATAGCTTTATTTGCAAACCCGATTACACACACAAGTTGTTTCACACATTTGCAGATTCTCATACAGACACACAAAC
>JAVKLF010000011.1:18456496-18467789 GCA_034783495.1 Millerichthys robustus | reverse complement strand
TCTGAGTTCAGTGCGTTAGCAGCGAGGAATCGCCCGCTGCCAACACCTATATTCGAAACATTTAATTGTTTTACATTCAGATTGAAGCTGTTTGAGAAATGATAAATAAACAGATGTTTTGCTCTAGTTGCAGAGGAATCAGTGAGCAGCCTCCCAGCCTGGGATCTGCCCACCGTACCTGAATCTCTGCTGTCCACGGTGGGCGACCACGACATCACGCTTCCCGCCAACGTCACCAGCCCGTTCTCCACCCATCAGTGGAACACCACCATGCCCGTGCGTCCCAGAAACGCCTCGCAAAACACAACCACGGCGGCCCCGATCACCACTTCCACAGTACCATTTCCCGCGGCGTTGGGAAACCAAACGCTGCAGGGGTCCACCGCAGCTTCGCGAGACACGAGCGAGGACGCCGCGACGAGCAACAGCCTAAAGCTGACAACCGTAACCACGACAACGCCCTCGACGACCGCCTCCACCGTGGTGAGCGCGGAGGCGGTGACGCAAGCGCCAACCACGGGGAGCGCCGCAGCTTCACCGCCAAACGCCACGACCGCTGCTGCAGCGAGCACACAAGAAACGACAAGCCTCAAAGCTACAACCACTACAGCTCCACCTACAACAACAACCACCACCTCTACAGATACACCCACCACCACCCCTACAACGACCGATCCCCCAACCACAACCATTGCCACCACCACCAGTACTACTACTACGACTACCACTACTACTACTACTACTCCAGCTCCAACTACCACCACCACTACTGCTGCTGCCACCACTACAACCACAACATCAGAAGCACCTGCCACCACCGTCTTCATCCCAGTCCAAACTACACCTCCTCTGACAACCACTACCCCACCCCACTCCACTACCAGTGCAGAGGACGTTCATCTACCCTGCAACGTGACAGAGAGGTTCTGGGTCAAAACGGGTACGAGACTTAAATGTCATCACTAGATGTTTTAGAACAAAATCAGAAAGTTTTGGAAAGTCAGAATAAATTTTAAAGTGTCAGAAATAAAGGATAAAAAGTTAGAAAGGATTGTTCAGTTCTTCAAAGTGGGAATGTCTGGAGTTACAATATACATTTATTATTCTATGTGCATTAGACAGTTTTCAGATTGATCCCCAATTCGAGCATCAGAGAAAAAGAATGAATCATTCAAGAGCCAATCTTTAAGTCAAGCCTCAAAACCTTTAGAGTTTCAGGTGACGATGTGTTTATTTTGCATCTTTTTTGCACCATTGATTGCTCATGCTGTAACCATAATTCATAATTGGAACACAATCTGGGGTTGGTTCTGTTGCGAGCCTGTGTTGCAAAATTGATCATATTCAGTTCTCTGTGAGAATTTCTCCCTGATTCTTAAAATGGAGTCAGTCTGACTACTATTCACTGCAGGTGAGATACTGACGCCACACAACAACACTTAACAAAGAGTTCCTATATCTTTATGACAACATGAATCATCACCGAGCACCTCTTAAAGAATAAATATATATTTTTACCTCCACAGTTTTGTCTATTGAGCTGCGCAGAAACTGTCTGGACCTGATCCTGAAACAGAACCTATCCAAAGGACTGAGCCATGCCCTGCAGAGAGCCCTGAATGACTCCAACGCCAACGCACAGGTCGGCGTTTCTTACTGCTTTAAATACAGTTAACATTCAATATGTCTTTGCTAAAAAAAAAGCATGTTTTAGTGGCTTTTATCCAGTAATCATGGAACAGTGACCAGTGAGATAAATACCATCAGGTCAAAGGTCAGTTAACTAACACCCTCAGATGCAGAGTTTATGGTGTGTAAAATGGCTCAACTCATTGTGATATTAGTGAGTGTTAAATGGTTTTCTGTGAACTAGAAAAATGCTGTACGTCACAACATTAAAGGCATGGAGCAGAAAATTAACTCACTGGTTTGGAAACCCAGTAAACACAGGTCAGAGGTTAATGATCTCTGGACAATAGAGAAAAGTGTTTAGAGACTGGTTAATCCAGATTAGTGTTGTGAAAATACAGATTATTGGTACTTGACTCTGGTCAGCGGTGGTAAAAGAGATAATAGTAACATTTTGTGTTACAAAGTTCATGTCGCCATCATTCTGTGCCTGGTGTTGGTCTGTTGCTCTCTCTTTATAATATATATTATTATTATTTTTATTATTTGTTCCTTTATTTTGTTTTGTTTGGTGAGTTGTTTTTTGACTATATCCAACCTTTGAGCTCATTTTAGTCAGACTGAAAGCATTAAATTAACCAGAAAATGGCTATTTCTATAAAAGTAGTGTGCGTGTTGAAGCATAAATTGTAGCTGAATTGTTAAAGTCAAAGCAGAGCCAAAGCTAAAATCAGCAAAACAGTAGAATAAAAGTATAAACAATCAAACAATAACTAAAAACTAAAACTTGCTGGTTGTTTCAAAATGAAGCAAGAGGACGAGACAGGGATTCAGAATTTAAATTCATCAAGCATGTTTTGTTTTTCTCACCAGTCGTGGTTAAATACAGATTTGTATTCAGGATTTACAACTTGATTCAGACGTCAACAAAGACATTGAGTCAGATTTCAGCCTTGACGTCTGACAGTTTGAATCCTCGCTGCTTTCTGAGCCCTTGCAGAGAAAGTTCAGCTGAACAGCTGAGTCACTGTAAGCCAATAAAGAGGTCCTGCAGTCGCAGAAGGTTCTGAGTTAACAAGTTGAAAGGAGTTGCTGGTGGCTAACAGTATCTGCATCAATGAGCTGAGCAGCTATTAGTGAGTAAGGCATCAGCCAGGTTGTAAAGTTAGTTTTCTGTCAGGATGTTTTTGCACCTGGAGGAGGAGGAAACCAGAAATGTGTTTAATTCTGAGAAATTAGTCAAGTACAACTAAACCTGGTTTTTTTACAGCACACTGATTTTTCCACTTATCTTCAGGCATTAATGTTGTCTAACAGAAAATGCTCATGTTATTATAAAGATTAATATTCTTTTGTCTTCATCTTATGTCTCACAAGCGATTCCTTTTTGTTTTCCTCAATATTTCCAATTCTCATATTACTCTCCTCCTTCGTCTCTCTGATAAGATTTGACCTTCGGCCCGAGTCGATTGATTTCCTGCCAACCTTTCAGTCCCGCCTGTCTGCTGGTCCGCTTGTTGTGTCTGTCCTCCTCTGTGTCCGTCCACCTGCCTCCTTTCATCTCACTTTCTGTCCGTCTTCCGTCTCTGTTCTGTCTGCCTCTTCTATTTTTATCCAGTTGTTTTGGTGAGCCATCCCAGTGAGTGAGTGAGTCAGTGTCTCTGAGCTCCAGTCCACTTTTATCTACCCCCCGCTGCACACAGACCCTCACACACGGACGCATTCCTCAGATCCCCGTCTAATAACATAGACTTTAATGAAATCATGACAGAGATCAATGAGTTGAGAGGCAGAAAACCCTTCAAATAAACAAACGAACAAAAAAAAAAAACAGTAACAGGAAAAAAAGCTTTTTAATAACCTGGAGTAAAGAGGCAGAATTTAGAGGCACTGTTGGTGAGTCAGTGCAGATCAGGGAGGGTTAAACAACATGAAATTAGCATTACTGGACATTGTTGTTAAACATGATGGCTTAGCAAACTGAGCAGTTTTACAGACGTCCACTGTTGGTCAGCTCAGGTACAATGTCGAATCACTTAACCTTGTAGTTGACTTTTTAAACAGTTTTAGTGATTTACTAGTGAGTTTTGGATGGTTAAATTGCACACTAAGCTAAAAACTATTCTTCTTCTTATCATTATTGCTGACAGAAATATTCAGTTATCTTTTGATTTATTAATAGAGAAGGCTGGTAAAGAATAGAGAGGGTTTGTTTTCTGCTCTCTGTTCTCATCAATCAATGAAATAAGATGCATTAGTTTCTATAAACTGAAAAACTGGTTTGCCGGATTCTGTCTCCTGTCAACAAATTATTAAAAATGATTAGATGTGACCAAATTACTTGTTAAAGGATATTCTTACCAGTTGTATAATTAAGTTATTTCCAGAGAATAGTGCAGGTGAAGCCTAATTAGTTTAATTATTGCCTGATGCTGAAAGGCTCAAAGTGGATGATAAGATTTGTGTGTGTCAGTCTGTTACTAAAATATCTCATGATGAAAAACCTGCAGGAAGTAATTGTTGGACGGATGTATAAATGATCAACAGTTGGAGTCAATCAGATTCAAGATGGCTGCCACATCTAACTGAGCCTAAAAAATGGAAAAATGTATTGAAAATTAATTTTTAAAAATTTCTTCTCTCTGTTCCTGACACAAAGAACTATATGTGCAATACTTTTCATGTTTCTTTTGATTAAAACAGATTACATTAGTACTCGGTAACGGAGTGTGAAATGTTTAGATTGTGACACACAACTGAATTCAGAGACACAGAAAATCAGAAGACGCAAGGCTGCCTCACAGGATGGGTTCAGTTTTCAGGATTATCTCAAAACTGACTTTTCTCTTGGTTTCTTCAGAAAGCCACAAGAACATAACACCCCCCCACCCCCCCAAAAAAAAAGATAATAAAATAAAATAAAAATAAAGAAAATCACAAGAGTTGCAGCCAACAAAACACCTAAAGCTAAATAGTGAATATTTATTTTAATTCTTGCTGCATTTGACTTCAAATGCAAGATCCAAAAGCTTTTTTTGTTTTATTTTCTAATGAAATGCAAAACCCAGAGGTGGGTTGCTGAATATAAGAAGGAATTTCTGAGTGTCATCAATTAAAAACTAAAGAGCTGCATGAAAAACTGGGACTAAAGCTCAAAGTGTAACTTTACAGACAACTGCTAGACCAAGGGCACCTGGAGTTTGAGTGAAAATAAAGAGAGTTATGTTAAATTTTTGTAGACACAGAGTAAAAGAGATAGGAGGAGAGGGGAGAGGAGGAGGCGAGGTAATCCGATATGGTTTTATTCAAAGGGAGTGTGGAAAAAAAGAAAAGAAAAAGAGCCAGGAGCAGTCAGTTCACTTTCAGGATGGGAGATATGAGAGGAAAATAAAGGATGTGGACAGAAAAAAACAACGACCGCAGCTCCTTAGTGTGGCTGAAGGTTGAAGGATACAGGAAGGTGGGTGGTGTAAAGTTCCAGAAATACAGCCTTTGACTCACCGCAGATGTTGTTTGTGTGTTGTGTTCCAGCACACAGACAGAAATCTGACTACTCAAGGCCCGAGCTCAAAACACAGCCTTCGGCAGATCTGAGGAGAAACTGAAAGATCATAAATGTTTAGTTTCTGATGCATATGTCTTTAAAACTCAGAGATCAAACCCAGCGTGTTGGTATCAAAAACAGTAGTTTTAAATCTCAGCCTCAGTCCTTTGAGCTTGTTTCACTTGCTAACACAGTTTTTTTTCTTCCTGACTCTGTTCTCCTTTGACACAAGAAGATGCACATAAACAAGCATCAACATTTTTTTTTTAAGATACACTTTTTGGTTTGAATACGGTTTCAGATGTAGTTTTTCTTTCGGTCTTTCACAGGTGGAGCGAGACGACTGCGGCCCCCACAACGTGACTCTGGGTTACTACGTGACCAGCGGGAAAAGTGTCTACGTTTCCTCCCTGGTTGTGGAAGCGCTGAATGTTTACGGGTTTGACAAGCTGCTGTCTGACATCAGGCAGCACACCCCGTTGGTTAAGGCGGTTCTGGTTCCTGTGGGGCCCTGGATGCCGGCTCCAAAGTTTCACCTGCAGCTTAGAACAGGTGAGCACTGCTGAACTAAAACTGTCTGAATGTTTTTTGTTTTCCTCTTTCAAGTTTCTTTTTTTTTGTTGTTTGTTTGCAATAATTCTATTTCTGCAGTTTTGCTAATGTTAGCATTTTACTATTTTTAGCACTCAACTATGGTTTTGCTAACTTTAACTACTGTTTAGCCGATAATTTTTAGCTACAGTTTTGCTAATGTCAGCCTTTAGCTATAGTTTTGGTGATTTTAGCTTTACTGTTTTGTAAATAGCTACCTTTTTGCTTGTTTTCGCTTTAGCTGCTGTTTTGATAATTTTGGTATTTAGATACAGTTATGCACATTTTTTCTATCAACTTTCTTCTTGTTTTAGTTGCTTTTAGTTACTGTTCTAATGGTTGTAGATTTTAGCTATTGTATTGCTGATTTTAGGTTTTTGGACCAGTTCTGCTAATTAGAAAATATTGCTGCTGTTTATCTTGTTTAATTGTTTAGCTACTATTTTGCTTGTTTAGACATTTTGCTGCCGCTCTGCAAATTGCATATTATTTGCTCATTTCAGCTTTTTGTTCGTGTTAGCGAGTAGCTTTTGTTCCTCTTATTTTAACTTTAACAATTGAGTTTCAGTTTTTTAAAATTTCATCATTCTGTGCTCAGCTGAAGGTGAAAATATGAGCTGGGAGTGAAAGACAAATCCTCTGAGAGTACAAAAAGGGGAGACAAGAGGGTGGAATGGAGCAGAGACAACATTAGAAAATGTTGATTACGGTACATGTCGGCTTCTCTGCTTTCCTCTTTGATATCCTGACTTCTGGTCCCACTGCCGTGATTGTGGAGCAGAAAGCAAATTGGTCCATTTTACTTACTCAGTCTCTTAAACATTTCTGAACACACAGATTAAAATTTTATTTTGTTGGAGAAAGGGAAGGAAAATCACCGCAATTAACAGATTGTTAACGAAAGAATGTAATCTCAGACTGGTATAATTAACTTTTCTGCAAAATCTTTTTAATTGTTTTAGTGTGCTTTCTTTTGGTAAGCTGTTGTTGTCCCACAGGGGCTGCAGAAGTTGTACCACGACTGCATAAAGCACAACACAAATACAAAAAGCAGCAGTTGGGTGTACACGTCTTTTGTGAACTGATGTGATTCGTTGTATTTGTAACCTTATAACCATTGTGTGCCTTTCTTCATCTGTGCTCCATCATCATCAGTGGGGTTCTGTGTTGTTGCAACCAACTGGATGTGCATATTAATGTATGTGGAAATAGAGAATGTCATTGAAAAACTGATGTTCTTTAGCTAAAAATAATTCTACAAATAAGAGTAAAACAAGAGCTTTTTTTTGGATGGCAACCTCACACTGCTCAGAGAATTCCAGTTAAATAAAAAAATTGAGCTTTGTTCTGGTTTTGCTTCACTCTGTTGTTATTGTTTAAGATGCAACACAATCTGAAGTCTTGAAAAGAATGTCCCATGGGGTTCAACACAGTGCATTTCACCTAAACACCTTTAGATTTTATGTTAAATAGCTTCAATGATTATTCAAGAACATCAAAACCTGTTGCGTTCACTCCCTGCTGAACTAGCATTTGATGAGATAAAATCAAAGCTTGTCCTACGTCTGCAGCTGGATGTCCAGCAGCACCAACAGAAACCCATGACTGTGATCTTCAGCTCATTAAACATAAATGCATTCACCAATTTGCAGCACAATTTGCATAAGATTATCATCTGGGTCAGCAGTGTTTGTGCCTGCAAAGTGATTCTGACTTACCAACCAGTCTTTTAACTGCACTCTTGAGCTCTGCGTTGTTTGGGTTTAGGTCCGAATATTGGTCCAACTTTACTGTTATGGTCCTTTTTTTAGATTCTTTTAAACGCAGGCTCAGGATGAAGTTCCAGAAGAGAATAGAGGGCAGAGGTGGTAGAGGGAGGAGACAAGATTAATAACATCCTCCGTAATCTGCTGATGGACTCAATATTGTTTACCACAGGCTGCACCTCCCTGGTGTAGTGCTGCTGATTGACAGCTACTCGTTTTTTTGTTGTTCTCGGGCGATAATCCTCTCCCTCTGCCTTGCTGGTTGAGTTTATTATGCACACAGACAACCTTCTACAGGTCTGCTTTAATAAACGCAAATATACAGGACACCAAATACAGCACCATAAAGTGGGTTGGAGTTTCTGAACATCTCACCTTTAGTGCTTCAAAATTAAGGCCAGATAGCAGCTACTGTATTTGGACAAAAGTTGTGTTGCATCAAGTGAGCGTCTTGGGGTTTTGTTCACCAGTGAGTGAATAGTGAAGCATTAGATCTAAAGACAGATCTGCAGACTTGCGTACTCTGTACTGGTTTGTTGTTAAGAGGAAACTGAGCTGCAAGACCGATTTTGTTCCTACCCACACCTGACGACACAAATTCTGGGTGTTAACCAAAAGAACAAAATCTCAGATACAGACGTCAGAAAGAGTTTTCTCTGCAGGGTTGCTGGACTCTCTTGTAAGGATAGGGTGAGAAGTTCAGTTATCTGGGAGAGAGTCCCCTTTGTCCAACTGTGAGAAGACCTCGGGACAACTCAGGACACACTGGAGCGACTGTCTCCCAGCTGGCTTTAAAGTCCTCCCAGAAGAGGATGAAGATAGTTTTGAAATTATGCTACCCCTTTACACTAGTCATACTTCTTTAGGTTATGATATAACAATATACAGTGGGAACAAATAGTTATTTTATTAGGTTTTTTTAAAAAGTCTTACTCATCAAAAGCAAAAAAAAACAAAAAACAAAACACTCAGTATTAGATGGTAAGCTTTAAAGCTCTCCAGCTTCTCAGACAGTATCAATAATGCATGTTTTTTTTTTCTTCTTTCATGCCTGACTTCCAGTGCTGAGATTTGTTGGGCCGACAGACAACATCTACTCCTGCAGCTTCATCCAGACGTTGGAGCAGCGGCTGGAGAACGCCTTTGATGAGGCTCAGGATAAAGTTCTGGAGACCTACAACCGACTCACCGTGGAGGTACTGGAAGATTGTTGAGAAGTAACACAAATCAGATTTCTAATGCAGCTGCTGGTTGATTTTTCTGTTCTGACACTTTATGTATTTACTCTGCCATTACCTCAGCTCTGCTGTTTTTCAATGCTAATGTTTTACTGGTACGTATTGTTGTAACTTGTAAACACAAAAGTCAGACAACTTTACCTTGAAGGATAAAGATGGCTGACAAGTCACACTGGAGTCAAAAAGTTAAACTATCTTTATTGTTATTGACCGCTGTCAAAAAAATGAAAGGTGTGATCTGTTAACAAAATATCTCAAGAACCCCTCGCTGATTTTTATTTAAACTTGAGGGTAAAAATCACTGGCTGTGCATCTATAATTGAATATCACAGCTAATCAACCTTTAACAAGCACAAAAAGGACTGTACCTCTGTTGGCTTTACAGATACTGATCTAAGATTTGGTGTGGTAGTAGCTGAGTGTCACTGTCTGTAGGAGATCAGACTGCAGATTCACACAGGGACTTTGAAGAAACAACTAAAATATGCTGATGTGGCGGTAAAAAGCTCTTACAAAACACACAAACAATCTCAAGGAGTTCAAAGAACACGAATAAGACGAGGAGGACAGATTCAGAATAAATAGACCAGGGCTGAAAAGAAAACTAGCAAAACACTGAGAATCATTCACAATAAGTACTATGACCAAGATATCTCAATAGGTTAGGTTTGCATGTAATGTTATTTTCAAGGTTTAATCCAAGCTGTCATTTATCAACATAAGAGGATTTTAGACTTAAATCCTGGCATAAAAGATTGCGTTCTGAATCCTTTTATTCATTTTATCTCTTCATCTACGCCTGTCAAGAAAGTTTTAGGACTGCAGGCCATATTTTGTACAGGCACACACTCATAATCAAAAAGTAGGTCTCAACAAGCAGTCGCAGATATACTGTAGGGTCCATTCATAATTTATCCTCTGAAATATTAACACTCACACAGAAATGTGATGGGAATTTCTAGTATCTGATATCATCATCCACCCTACTGTGACTGAGTTACATTACGTTTGGAGCACCACGAGTCTCATTATATAGAGAATGAAACTTGTTGGCGTCTCTGAAGCTGTTATGCATTCTTTATGTGAATCTTTGACATTTGGCATGATAGGCTTAGATATATAAATGATTAATTGATGCATGTGGCCTTAGCTGGCTGTTTGTGGCCCGGCGCGCTGTATTTGATTGACTTTGATGTGTTTGTTCTCAGATCCAGAGCGTCTCCCAGGAGCCGGGTTCCCCTTCTGTTTCTCTGGTTTACGTGGTGAAAAACCAAGACACCATTTTGAACGGGACGATATCCAGCGGGCTCCTCAACCAGCTGACCGCGGAGCTGGTGGGATACTTTTTGTTCTACCCGCCGCTGGTTATCTCTGAGCGTAAGTACAGATTTAAGTTCTTGTAATGCTAACAGGCTCTGGATTTAACCCTAGATTTGTTGTGGGTGTATGATTTATGTTGGGTAATGCTGGCAGCTTTTCATAGACCATGGTACCAGATTTAAGACCTAACCATTGTGGCTTTATCACAATTTATTGCATATTACAATATTCAAATACAAGCTCGTAATCACTTTTTTACCTGTTAAAAATTTGAAGTGGTAGTAGCTGAGGGTCATTTACAAGACATATGCGCACTACTAAATCAATTAAGTTCAGGGAAGATATTGAAATATTGTTTGACCAAAATGGCTTACTCTAAAACTCCAACATGTTGGCGGGGGACGTGCATAGCTTTTAAAGAATGCTCACACTTTTAATCATCTTGAATTTTTTTGGTCAGCCTTGTGCCTTTGGCTGAGACATCATCAGAAATATTCAGTTTGGTTTCTTCAGTACTCTAAGCTCTTGAGAACCAGTGAGTCCGTTGAAGTCCGATACATGATTCATGACTTAGCATATGTTTGACCTGCTTCTCCAGAGAGGGATTTCAGGATTACTGGTGGTGGTGTTAGTGGAGAACACGCTCAGACTACACTTTGAACTTCAGCTCGCACGGAGCTCGTGTTTTAACTGTTACTAATTGCTATTATCAAAAAGACTTTGAATAAATCTCAGCCAGGATTAGATCAAATTAAGTCCTTTCAGGCTCTGAGGAAGGAATAAAGAATAATTGAAGTTGCTATATTGAAGTGAAAACTGTTTGTCTTTTTACCTTCATTAACACTGCAGCCAGTCGGTCACACAAGACCAAAAAAAAAAATCAATAAAAATCAACAAAAAAACCTGTCTGATGTGTCCAATGAATGTGTGATTTTTCAGTTCATTACAAAATAATGATCTAAAGTACAAAAAAAATAAACTCAAGTTTCAACTCAGATGATCAGGTCTGTCTGAACTTTAAAACCTTAAAGGCAAGAGGAAGAACAATGAACACAGAGTCATTTTGTAATTTTTGGTAATCACTGTGGTCCTCTGTCAGTAAAACTGTTAGCATTCTGACAGATGTTCTATTCTTTTATTACAGCTTTTCAATGTAAATGAACCCAGGACCCAAAATGGGACCACATGAGCTCTGTTTATATTCC
>JAVKLF010000011.1:18313295-18326305 GCA_034783495.1 Millerichthys robustus | reverse complement strand
CTATTACAAACCTACATCTGGCTCTATGAAAACCAAAACTAAAGAATCAAGGGTTTTGCATATTACTATCTGTTAGCTATCTGTAGTTTGAAGCTTTTTTTTTTTTTTTACACAAAATCAATAACAGTACAAGCCTTTACAATCCATTTTGTATTGATGGAGCAGCTGGACCTGAAAATATCACTGAAGCGGTAATAGAGTATCTGAGGCAGGTTTTTAATTATATAAAGAGTGATGAGTTTGTGTTGCTGTTTGCAGTGACTGATAATTAGACCTAATGAAGTGTACCAAACCGATGAAAAATTGGCTGAATAAAGCATGTGACCTTTAGTAGGTATCAGAAGTATCTGAGCCACACGTTCTCAGTGTGTGTCAGAGTTTTTAACCCCAGTGAGAACAAGCTGACTCCACTGTTTCCTGCTCATTTTATCAATGCCAGTGGTCAAAAACAAAATCAGCACAGAAAACTACTCTTTATTTGCACAGGCTGGCATTATTCAAGCAAATCATTTTGGCGTTGAAATCAAATTCTACTTGCAACCAATTTCACTTAAAAGTAACACTCGTTTGGAGAGTTGGAGCGGTTAGAAGAAAGCTGTTCAGTTTCTGTAGCGCTTTGGGATGTTTTCAAAGCACAGCGCCAATTTACATCTGATAAATTCTTTCTAAATTGTCATTCAGAGCTGAGGTTTCCTTAAAGCAGGAGATTTTTATGTCCATATGTTCACTGGTTCTCATAAATTTCACAAGTGCATGTAGGCCTCATATTAGTGTTTATATAAAAACAAGTTGAGTCCAAATATTCAAAATTAAAAATAAGTAGAATTTTTTTTATTATGTATAAAAATATTCTTTCCTCCTATTTATCTGTTTGTGCACATGTCTAACAAATCATACATATCTCAACTATTTCTATAAGGAGAAGAAAAGTTTTAGTGCTGACTTTTGCCTCTATATTTATTCTCTTGTTTGTTTTTCAGTCACCAAACAAGCCAACCATTCCTCAGGAGAAAATACGACCCCTGACCAGTCTGGACCACCCCCAGAGCCCGTTCTACGATCCAGAGGGAGGGGCCATTACCCCCATAGCTCGAGTGGTTGTAGAACGCATTGCTAGAAAGGTACGGTTGTCTGTTTAAATGGTGTCATGAGACACTTCTTCCAGGCAATGTTTAAACAAGAGTCAGGACAGCTCAATATTCCATATGTTGTTATGTTATGTCTGTTGTCAGGTAGTGATATTAAAACGTTGCTTTGTCCCAAGAGTTTGTGATTTTAACTTTCTTTCTGTGCACAGGGAGAGCAGTGTAACGTGGTCCCAGACACCATCGATGACATCGTAGCTGATATTGGCCAGGAGGAGAAGGAGGAAGGTAAAGTAAAACAATAACACGCTCACTTTGTCGCAGCTGGCTGGGGAAAAACTCCTGAGCGGAGCACAATAACTTTCAAAGCTTAATGAGGCGTTCCCTTAATAATTCAGACCTTGTCATTATGTGATTCCTTCATTTTCTTTAAAAATTGGTTTCCTCTAGATCACAGTGTCTACAAAACATTTTAATTTAAATGATAATTTTTTACCGTTTTTACGCTCTTAGCTCGCAGACTGAGCAGACATTGTTTAGACTGAAAGGGTTTTTTTTATATTTGAGGACACACTCGGCTCATTACAGATGCAGGAGAAACTTGGACAGCAGGTCAGATCTGAATGTAGTTTGGTTTTACCTCCATCCGAGTCAGGAGGAAATCCTGTTTTTATTAAATCTGTTTCAAATTGTGGAATGCAGAAAACACAAGTATGACTGAGAGTCATTCACAATCTATTATCAGTATTGCAATTTGCCATTTTTCGCGGACAACGCAGCACTGAAATATTCATGCAGTTTCTGGAAAGAGACGTATGTTAGGATGCAAATGTTCAAACGACTCTCACCTGGCCTTGTGCGGACTCAACTCTCAGGAGGAAAGTGTGAAAAATGTCTGTGCGAGCAGGCAAAAGTGCAGAGTTTTCACAGTAAGTGTGCGAGCTGATGAAATTTGCTGCTTCAGACACTTTTACGCTGTTGCAGAAAAGGAAACAATGTTGAAAAGAGCACACATACAGTTATTGCACGGTTTTTAGACCTACCTACCATTTGTCATGCTTTGTAAACAGAAAACAGTTATTATTTATGCATCACATCATTCCTCCTGCCTACATTCAACCGGGCTCCTCTGGAAGGAGCTTCCTGTGGTGATAAAGTTGTGTTCATACACTGATGAATACATTCTGCCAATCTACTTAAAAAAGAAGGTAATTATTTGCATAATTTTTTCTGTTGTTTTTTGTTTTTAATACTTTAAACACAAAAAATAGGTAAATAGTTACCTTTTTTTTAAGTAGATAGGCAGAATATCAGTCAATCAATCAACCTCCGAACCCAGGCATTACAAGAAGAAGGCCTGCAGAGTTCCAGTTGTGCATCTATGGCTTGTTTTTAACTTGAATTGTCTTTTGGGAAGGATATGGGGTTTTGCACACATACAGCATTCTTAACAAGCATTTCCAGCTGTCTGATAAATGTCCTTCCCAGGGAGTCAGCAGCCATTTTATTCTTTCCTTACTCATCTTACCACCTCTGTTCCTCCACCTGTCCTCACTTTCCTTTCTTGTCTCTGTGTGAAATGACACTTCCAAGGCAAGGTTCCATTTAGGCTGGTCCCTCTGGTACAGCCAGACTTTCAGCACTTCACTTACACATCAGCCCTCCTCTCTCTGTACTTTTACAGCTCCTATCCTCCCTCATTCTCCTCGGTCGTTACACGTTATCCCACAGAATTGGGTTCATTCAGGTTTGTCCCTGCGGTCTGTCAGTATATTCTCTCTCTCACCTCTCTTTTCATTTTCTCTGCTATTCCAAAACCCCAAGAGAGCATTTTTAATTGAAGCCAGTCTCCCAACTACATCTCATAGCTCTACTACCACTGATAATTGGGCAAGACAACCAGAAATCAGACTCCTTTTCTCTCCACAGTCACTCTGCTCCTTCCTTTTTTTTTGGTCACTTTTTAATGTCACTTTCTGGACAATTGTGGTTCACTATAAACACACTAGGTTACTCACCTGATTGGCTTTGGCCGCTTCATTTGGTCAAATTGATAATTAATCTTTGTAAATGCACATTTAACTGCCAAACACTGACCGTTTGATTCCCAATTAATGAAATCATCGTCCTCCTCATTGCCACCTGTCTGTCCTCCTCCTCCAGACGACACACCAGAGACGTGTATCTACTCGGCCTGGTCTCCGTGGTCTGCATGCAGCAGCGCCACATGTGACAAAGGTCGCAGGATGAGGCAAAGGATGCTGAAGGCTCAGCTGGATCTCAGCGTTCCGTGTCCCCACACCCAAGATTTTCAGCCCTGCATGGGGCCAGGATGCAGTATGGAGGGTAAACACACTCTTACTTTCTCTCTCACACACTGAGAAAAGATTTGGAAAAGATTAAATGTTCTCTGCCAGCATGTGGTCAATAAAGACCATTTGATTGTGTGGAAGGACCTTTGCTAGCGGGGCTAGAATGCAAATCAGGATAATTCCTTATTTCCTTCATTACACTGAAAGTAACGGCTCTTTAATTCCCTCCAAAATGAAAAGTTTTATCTCACTAAAAAGCTTTAACACTTTTGGAAACCTGATTCTGTAAACATCAGACTTCTGCAAATTACGCTTAATGCTACTCTGAATAATGGAAACCAGAAACCGCTTTGCTTAAAATGTTTTTCGAGGCTGTTTAATCAAGTGCACAAGGTTTTTATGTAATTGTCTCATGATAACAAATTTGTTTCTAGTGATAAAACATCCTGCATAAAATCAGGCTTATGGGTAGAAGTAGAAATGGTCCCAATTTGTCATGTTTTGGGTCCTGACTTTGTTTTGCAGAACTCTTTAGTGTTTTTAAATCTTTACTCCAGGTTTTATTATTCAGATGTGTTTTTGTTCATGCAGTTCTTTTCATACCGCAGCGAGCTACCAGCTTTATCAAATGCCCAATCAATAAGGATGTACAGATTACCAGATTCATACTCGTTCACTAACGTGCACAAGTGCACATTGGCAGCATTCATGACAGACTGAGGAACATAGAACCACAGGTGGAGGTGTGATGTAGAGCAGCAGGAAGAGAAATAAACAAAAAAGACTGCTAATGATCAGAAACAGATTATACTGGCCAATAATGTCAAAGTTATTTATTTTTTTTTTAAATTTAAGATTTGCTTTTAGATTAGAACAAAAAGCGACCCTTCAACTCATTTTGCTGCTGATGTGTTTAATGTTGTATAATTTATCATTTTAGATGCAATTTATTATTCTAATACTTAACTTTTTCACAAAAAGTTGTAGTCCTTAATTAAATAAAGCTGCATTAAAATAAGAATTTCCTGCAAAGTAATCTGTTTAAAACCAGACTAAACATTAAGTAAATTCCATAATGAGGCATGTTTTAAAGCAACAAATGTAGCTTCAAAAGGAACAGATCTTCACTGCTTCACGAGAAAAATACACAATGTCTATATTTTATATTGTTAAACATGAGGGAACGGCAGCTTCTGAATGACTTCTTTTATAAATAGATCAAGGATATAACCGCTGGCAAAGGCACCAGAGAGGATCCTTCATGAGGTCTGACACAGCAGGTGGTCACATGCTTTACTGTACAAACTGGAGCAGATGTTTAGAAAGTTTCAACGTTCATCTCATCAAGACAACAAAACACAACTCTGTCACTTTGAGTGCTTATATTCAACTGAATCCAACAACACTTGAAGTTATTGGAGTGAAGGATTACAGCATGTTGAAAGAGGAAGGTAAAACAAGGAAACCAGAGACGTTGGTTTTCAAGAAGAATTTGCAGCCTTAGATCTAACTCTGAAAGCTTAACGTGGCTCAACTAAACACTGAGAGCCACACACATCTGAAACTGATGATTATGTTCCATCAAATGCACAAAAACCCAAATTACATGGAGAAAACTTTGGTGAGTGTATACTCTAATTACTTCACAAGATTATATGGATTAACTGAGTTGCTGTCTGCTTTAATCAGGATTTGATTGTGTTCTCTTTGACTAAATTAGATCAACATACCACTCTTTCATTGTGATGCCAAAGCTTAAAGGAACAAATATAGGATTGTGTTTTCTTTAGAAGCATAATTAAGATTTACAAAGCGAGGAGCCCCAGGCACAACTTATTTATTAACGCTGAGGTTCACAGATCACTGTAAATATTTAAACTGATGACTTGTGGTTTTGCAAGTTAGCTTAAACCCTTCACTGCTCTGCCGTAAAAGTAAGAAAATTCTGTTTGAGTTTTGGACTCAGATGTCTTTTATTGCAGTGGATCCTGCCACAAACACATGTAATCACAAAAACGCCGCGAGTTTGCTTTTGTCCAATTTTCAGAGAAGTTGTCAGTTTGGAACAAATGCTAAGAGGCATCATCTTCCTCCCTCATCTCTTCTCTTTCTCCCAGGATGTCTTCCGGCAGACACACACACACACACACGCACACACACACACGCACGCACACGCACACACACACACACACTGCCACCCTCCACTACTCCTCTTATCGATTATCAGACAACAACAGATAGCTTTTTATTCCAGATCACCTCTCTTTTGTTTTCATTTAGTGCTCCATTAGTGTGCAGTGGGAGATTGATAATTGTGGGGTTTGTGCTGGGGCAGGGTGAGGGGAAAGCGATGAGGGTGATTAATATTCCAGGAAAACATTTTAGCTCTCTGGAACCCTCCACCCCGCACCCCACCCCACCCGAGCTGTAGATACCTGCATCTTTTATTAATGATTCACTTAGTTCTGCTTTATTAGGCTGCAGCTGGTAAGCAACATCGTTCTCGGTTTGTTGGAAGTTTACGGTCGGGAGTCGAGTGCTGTTAGTCAAAGAAAGATCCATTTAGGTTTGTCAGAGTTCATTGATCATTACTGAGAGAAATTTCCAATATACATGGTCTGTTCTCATGTAATTGTTGTTTTTCTGACAGACTCCCTTTTCTTGCTTTTGATATGATATCTGCACTGGTCTCAAATGAAGCGTCGGCAAAAGGCAGTTAGGCTTGAACGATGTCTCGCTGTAAAGGAATAACAAGGACATCTTGTTAATGGCATGCTGGTTAATGGTGATAAAATAAAGCAAAGTGGAGCCTTGTTAAGCTCGAGAAGCTACAGTTCACTTTTCACTTTTTCCATTCTGAGGTCATACATATTGACTTTATCTCCCTCTGGGCCCTGCTGTGAATAGGACTGTCCCTCAGGCTACTCTCCTTGTTAAAAAGGGAGTTGGAAGCATTTTCTAAGGGAAAGCTCTCTGAAAATAGCTCTTTGAACTTTGAGCTGAGTGAAGCTGAACTGTAAGCATCCAAGAAGCGAAATCAGGTTTAGAGTGGTGGGACAATGACCTTTAACCAGAGGACAGGGGTGTGAATAGTGCGGTCTGCATTATCTGTCACGAGGAACACTAACGTGACCTTTAAAGGCTGAAAAAAGCTCAGCTGCGACAACAATGGACTGAAGATCTAAAGATCCCTGGTTTGATTTTGGGTTTCAACAGCAGAGTATATATTTTGAATATGTTGCAGAAGTAGTTCATGTTCTGTTGTTTTCACAGTTAATGTTTCAACGGAGAGAAAAGAAAGAGGAATTAACAACGATTCAGTTCACCTAACGTGGTATCTCACCAGGCTGCAACTGCTGGAATCCAGTTTAGACAATGTTGTTCTTCTGGGAACACTGCGAGTTTCTCAGTGTTGTGCTGCTTCACACCTGAAACTTCCAAAAGACCTACAATAACAATAAAGGAAAACATATTCTAAAACATGTCCTCCTAATGGTATCCTTTTCTTTTCCTGGTGGACAGAGACTTCAACATGCATGATGTCAGAGTGGATCAGCTGGTCCGCCTGCAGTGTTTCCTGTGGGATGGGAATGAGGTCCAGAGAGCGATACGTCAAACAGTACCCTGAGGACGGCTCGCTCTGCCAGCTCAACACTGAGGAAAACGAAAAGTGTGTCATCAACGACGAGTGCTGTGAGTCTGAATGTTTCATTTTGTGTGTGTTTTTGTATCACAATCGGAGACAACTCAACTTCCATCACAGCGTTGATGATTAAAATAATGGTTTGTTGTATCTAACCTGTATTTATGTGCTGCTTACATGTGAAAACAAGAGCAACAACAACATTTTTGTAATATTTAACATCTTTCATAGCAGCAGCATCAAAAAGAGCCATTATGAATACATCTGCTTTTGATAACTTCGTTTGGTAGCAATACTTCCTGTAGCACGCTGAAGCAGAGAAAGGCTGTGGTTATCTCCGGCGTTCACTGCTGCACTGCAGGTCTCCCAGCATGCACCAGGAAATTGCCCAGAGCAGCTGCACGTCAGCTGTTTGATCAGCTGAAATGGGCATGTCTTGTCATTATGCAATGATCTCACCCAGCTGCAAACATCACATTCAAGTCACTAGGACTTACCTGCAACGTGACTCTAACACGCTGCCTATAAGACGACCTCGTGTTTTAAGAGAACATGAATGAACAAACACTTTCAAAGCAGGGGCATCCAGAACTGATGTCACTGTGTGCCCTTCATCTCCTGACAATAAGAGGACACACTCAAACAGAAAACAGGAAAAATGTATATATATATTTAATTATGATAATATTCAGCCAATGATCTTTGTACCTTGTGCTGCCCACAGCACCCAGCAGCTGTGTAGTGACAGAGTGGGGGGAATGGGACCCCTGCAGTGTCACCTGTGGAGTTGGAATAAAAAGAAGAGAGCGTATGGTGAAGATGCCTCCTATGGACGGATCCATGTGTAAAACCGAAGTGGCAGAAGTGGATAAATGCATGATGCCCGAATGCCGTGAGTTGAAAACTAATTGGGATCCTCCTGTGTGCAGAGAGCTTTATTTGGGTAAGTGCTTTGAATTTGTGCCTGTGTGCGTTCAGACACCATCCCCTGCATGCTGTCGCCCTGGTCGGAGTGGAGCGAGTGCAGCGTGACGTGTGGGCGCGGCGTCCGGACACGACAGAGGATGCTGAAGTCTGAGCCCGCCGGCTGCACGGAAGAGTTGGAGCAACTGGAGAAGTGCATGCTGCCTGAGTGCCGTGAGTGACTGCTTTCATTGTCTTCTGTTAAAAAAAAACACTGTCTGCCTAACGTTTGTAGGTTTGAGCAGGAAATCGTTCGTTAAAGTTTTACTTTGCAAAGTCAGTTAAAGCGTTTTGTTTCACAGACGTTCGTCTTGGATCAGTTTGAACCGCCGGCCTTCATGTGCAGATTAGAAATGAAAACATTCTACTAAAATGCACTGCACATCTCTCACAGAACGTCACATGGCGGGTTTTTATCTATGAGTTTTTAAGGTCTCATTTGCATGTTTGGGAGTTCAATTTTCAGCTTTCTGTCTGAATATAAATAAGATTATTTCACCTAATGGGGTGATTTATAATTTTACTTCTCTATTGGGAGAAATGTTGAGTCTCCTGCTCATCGACATAAAACTGCTACATTTAGTAGACATTAATCTCAGAGCCCAAAGTTTTTTATCTTCAGGTTCTTCTTTGTCTTTAAGGCTGAAGACAAAGATTTATTCTTCCCTCCTGCAGAGCATTTCAGTAGTTATTTTACATGATTCTGTCATTAATCCCTCAGAATGGGATTGTACCTAGAGCCATTTGTCACTGCAGAATAAGTGGACATTTTAGCAGAATTAAGAAATGAAATTTCAGCACTGGAATGAAAATTGTGACACAAGTTTCTCCACCAGATACAGATGCTGTGCAAAGAAAGATTACAATGTTTTGACTTTAACTTAAATTGTTTGACCCCGAATGTGGCAACATATACAGTAATTGCTTGAATGACCTACAGCTCTGATAGTTCCAGATGTGTGTCTGCAATAACCTTTTTTTTTAAATAAGAAAAGAAAACATATTGTTACTAAAACTAAACTGAATGGATGCATTTTCTACCCATTTTTCATTCATTGTTTTAGCTGAAATGCACAGTGAAGTATAAAATCCTTACAAATGTCTTATTTGAAATCTTTCTGGGGTGAAAATCAGAAGTGATAAGTTTCTGTGGGAGCTGCTGCTTTGCTGCCGGAGCACTGATCTGTACCGTGTAAGCAGAAAATGGAACGACTCTGTTCGTGCAGAAAGGCAGCTTAAAAAGTCAAGAGTGACTGCGAGTTGAATAAAACCACCGTGTTTGCTGACATAGTGTTCTGTTGCAGAGAACTTAGCATTATTATTTTTAAAGGTCACCCACAAAGGATTTTTAAATCAGAAAAACAAATGTTGAACTCCACAAGTTCTTTAATTGTTTTGTCTTCTTTAACTTTCCTTTTTCTGTCTCTTCTTATTCGCGCCAGCGGTTGACTGCATGATGTCCGAGTGGTCGGAGTGGTCAGAGTGCAACAAGTCCTGTGGAAAAGGACACACCATCCGCACCCGAATGATCAAACTGGAGCCACAGTTCGGAGGCAGCCCTTGTCCTGAGACTATTCAGAGGAAGAAATGCAAGATCAGGAAGTGTCGCACGAAAGGAGGAGAACGTGGAGGTGAGAGGATGAGGAAAAAAGACACCAGCAATAACAAATGAGCGCACACACAGACACAGGAAAAAAGAAAAAACATTATCACTCTGCTTAAATGATAAATGAATGTGATTTTGGGTGAGCTTTGAAACTGGAAACATATTTTGTTGTAGTTTAATGGAACCTGTTTGTGTTGAGCCGCTGTCGATGTTGTGTTCAGGTGCAGGAAGCTGCCGTTTGCAGCAGTGGAGCGTCTGGACAGACTGCAGTAAACCGTGTGGAATGGGCCAACAGCAGCGTTTCAGGACCTCCAAGAAAAGGTCAAAGGGCAGCTGTAAGGACCGGAGCGAGAGTCGCGTCTGCAACGTTCATCCCTGCTAGTGGGCACTACTGAGCAACAGAGGAGGGGAGGGAAGTGTGGCAGGAAGTGCACACATGAGAACAGAAAATCCAGCTTTCTATGATCAAAACAATGATGGAGACTTTTTCTTTTGTAGATTATGAGAAGGTTTTTTTTCACACTTTTAAAAATGCGATTAATTTTAGTAAAATAATAAAAATAAAATAAGCTGGAAAAAAGAAATGGAGCAGGACAAATTTGATCTGTTGTTTAGTAAAGGTGTTGTAGAAAACTAGTTAACAAAGATGACTTTTATTTCAGACCAGACTGAAAGTGTGTCTTGGATGTTTTTGTACATTAACTACACTAACAGCTTAGTTCTCTGTTTTTTTTTACTGTGGGTCTGCAGCCGTGACCCTTTTATGTGTGATATAAAATCAAAGGTAAAACTGGAGATCCTCTGATTTTTAATGTTCGAAAAAGCCTTCCAAATTTCAGTCACTGCACTAAACAAGACATCTATAACTCATAGAACCACAAAAATATAAACTACCAAGTTTTAAAGGTCACATGCAGTATGTCT
Organism: Millerichthys robustus; assembly: GCA_034783495.1. Lineage (NCBI taxonomy): Eukaryota > Metazoa > Chordata > Actinopteri > Cyprinodontiformes > Rivulidae > Millerichthys > Millerichthys robustus. The sequence goes on along the minus strand of JAVKLF010000011.1, from coordinate 18,315,772 downwards.
GCAAATCTGTCTTTAACCTGTAATGAACCTGCAGAGCAAATTCTATCAGCTCAAGTGAACGTTTTGTTGGAATTGTTTGATATTTATGCAGACATTTCTGGTACTTTACGTTGAAGACTGCACATGTTGGATTATTGTTTGACACAAAATCTGCAAACTAAAACATGAAAACATATCATCTGTTTTCTGTTGCTTAGTTTGTCACCTGGGTTCAGGCTGGCCAGGAGTTGCAGCTGCACTCACTTAGTTCCTGGTTTTATTCTACATTTATGGTTCCATATGAGCAGTCTACACAGTAAATAGGTTAAATGAACCCTACTGGTGTTGATGTGACACTGTTTAGTGTTAATTCTACACATATATTTGCTATGTAGTTTTTTCTGTTGTTAGTGAACTGCTAGCATTTTCATTTCTAGCTGTTTCCTTTTATTTTAGTTCTCTCAGTTTGAGTCTCCCATTGTCTGAGTCTGCACTTTGGGCCCTGAAACCATAACTTCCTACCAAATCTTAAACATAATTGAAGTATTTTTTTTCGAAATCTAGCCCCTCATCCCCTTACAAAGTCATTTTATGTTTACATGTGAAGTTAGACTGAAGTTAGACATTAGTTGAATCATACTCTTCCACAATGAGAGTTGAAGTTGTTATACAAATATACATTTAACAAAATAGCAGCATCCAGTATCTGTAGATGTCTCTGAGAACATCCCATTTGTACCAATGTATGAATTTGTGTACAGGATGCACAAAACTCAGCGCACCATTTCTGGGGAAGTTTTTCTGACTTGATGGGTTTCTTTCTGTTTTTAGACCTGTTGAGCAAAATACACCAGCTTCTGGAAATATACAGGTGTGATTCGACATTTAGGACCTTAAATGCAGCAGGAAATGACCCAAAATAAGGCAACTCTAAAGATATTAAGCAGCTCTAAGAGCATTTTATTTTTCTTATTTAGCGTTTACCCCAACCAACCATAAACATTTGACCTGAAAGGTGAATTAATTCTTTCACTTATTCATACATTTTTAAATGAAAATTTCTTTTTATAATTTGTTTCTGACTATTTTAAAAAGTTTTTTTTTCTTTACCAAAAACAACTAAACATCTACATAGTGTATATGGTTGCCAATTTATGGAGGAAAACATTGATGTGAGTTTTTTAAAGGTACTCATTGCAACAAGAAAGATAGAAAATCTGCCCAATATATATATGTTTTCATATCAATAATTAATGTGTCCATGAATTAAAAGTTAAAATCTGTTTTTGTTGTTCCACAGCAAACTAACTGAAAATATGCCAAACTATAAATATCGGTTCTTTCTGCAGACTACAACGGCCTGATGTAGGTGAAACACGTGACTTAACCCTCTACATGGTTTTCAATTTAGCAAAGCTCTTTGTTTACATTAAATGTGGACCCACATTTCAGAATTGCATATCAATCATTTCTTCATTTGCAATGAGAACCTTTAAATCAGATCCTCACACAGGACGTCTGTACTGTAAACCTGTTTAATCACACATAAAATCACTGCTTTGTAATTGCTAATAACTGCTTTCCTTAATTAACAGACACATTTAAATGGAGATGTTTTCTACTGTTGAACTAGTCTTTCTATACTCTACTTATCTGTTGTTTCAGCTGATGTAGCGTTAAACCTGCAAGTACAATTTTTGGTTTCAATTTTATGCTTTATCACCCGTAGTCTTAGTACAGATTCATAAATGAGTACATCTGCTTTAAAAAAACACACACAAACAAATGGAGCTATAGAAGTGTTGCATCAAACACAAACTGGTGCTTTCATCCAACTTCAAGAGAAATTAGAAAAACAACAGAGTTTCTGTAGAAATCTGGAGTTTTGCTACACATTTTGGTTTTCATGTTTTGTTTTGTTACTGATTATTGCAGCCCTGATAGAAGTGATCTGTTCAAACTTTTAGCACTCTTTAGCAGATAATTTTGCATTTCTTATTTGTCTAAAAAAGTGATTACCGAAGTTGTGTTTTCTGTAGCTGTTTTTTTTTTTTTTACTGTTTTTGTTTGTTGGTTTTCAGGGCTCTTTTTTTCTTTTATCTCTGTATCACAGCTGTTTTGTAAGAAACTACCTTTACAATAAAAATGCAAAAAATGCAAACTTGTACTGCCTTTTTTTGATTAAAAAAGTTAGCTTGACACGACTCATGCAGAAAGAAGAATTATGCAGAGGATGGAACCCAAAGTTTGCTTGTTGGTCGCATGCATGCGTGGGTTTTCTCCCACAGACCAAAAACATGACTGTTAGGCTAATTGGTAACTCTAAATTGTCCCTAGGTGTGATGAGAGAGTGAATGGTTGTTTGTCTCATTTGTCTCTATGTGTCCCTGGGATGGACTTGTGACCTGTCCAGGGTGTCCCCCGCCCCTCGCACTGTGACAGCTGGATACGGGCACCAGTGACCCCCGTGACCCTGAAAGGAAGAAGCGAGTTAAGTT
>JAVKLF010000011.1:18264952-18285101 GCA_034783495.1 Millerichthys robustus | reverse complement strand
ACACACACACACACACACACACACACACACACACACACACACACACACACACACACACACACACAGACAGACAGACAGCATGTGTTACTGCATCTCCAACCACTGACCAACAGCTGACCTGCCCATGTGAAACTGTCTGCCAGGGGAAAGAAAGCTACTGTAAAAAACCTTGTGGTGCACACTAATTAAATCATTTTTATATTTTTTACGTACATTTCTCATTGTGTAACTAGTTTCGTAAATTTTGTGCTAGTTTAACAATTCATAGGTCAAAACATTGAGTTCCTTCAGGACATTCCTGCTTAGAATTTTGGTCTCAACAAGTAACACTTTTTGCAATATTTAGCTTCTTCCGACATTTTTTTTTTCTCACTGAAAATGAGAAAATGAAGCTGTCAGCAACATTGTTTAACCCTTCCGCTGCCCTTGGGTGACATGTCATTTGGACCCCAGGACAGCGGGAGGGTTAAACCTTTCAAATGTTCATAAATATCTACTACTTTTTACCTTTTTGTTGTGGTTCTGCTATTTTACTTCTTTGTGCTAATTCCAGCTTCATTTGGCTTCTATTTAGCTGATTTTAGCTTTTTCCTGCTTTTAAGCTATTCTTAAACATTATTATTTAAACACACTGTGCCATCAATTGGTTTCCTGTAGTTGACATACATGATTAATAAGAGATTATATTTGGAGTTTTGACTCCTCTGACTTGGACACATGAGACAGAACAGACGAAATTCTCATATCAGATGCCTCAAAAGAGGATCTAACCCATTTATATTGGCCTCGTTTAGCTGGGGATGGTGCTTGAGTCTGCAGGGGATGAAAACAATATTTATGAACAAACAAGATGCGTATGTGTGTTAAGAGGTGGGGGTGTTTTCCCATTGGGTCCAGGCATTAGCTGGCTAGGCACAAACAGGTTGTTGCTTGTTTAGTGCTGACCAAGCTAATGATTGTTGTCTTGTTTTGAACTTAATTACTTGATGAGGTGCAGCTGTGTTGTTTGTGTTCGTTTCAAATCCTCATGGAAAAACAGTTCTGGGAGATATGTGGCCAAACACGAACCTTTAAAAGCCAGATGCATGAAATGGATTTACAGAGAAAAGAAGAAGTGGATGTGGATTTGTTCTGTATTGTTGTCCTAGGGATTATATGGACTCTTTTTCAGCAGGAGCCTGTTTTCAGGTTATATTTTTCTATGAATGAATAACAGACAGAAACACAAATTACAGCAGCGGAGGAATACATTTTTACTAAATGGTAAACTAAAAGATTGTGTGCCCAGTTGATGTGGAGTGCAACATATTAAATATGTGAAGGAATCTTTCCTCATTGTTCTCAAAACATTAACTCAAAACAATTCTCCTTGGGGCTCTTCTTTTTCAACTGAAGACTAAGTTTTTGTGTGTCGTCATCAATATTCCCTCTGTAATAAAATTCTGAACAATTTTATTGTGTTGCTGCTTTGTTTAAAACTCCACATTCATCCAACATTTCTTTCACTTCTGTTCTCAAAGCAGCAATAAATAGCCTACTGTACAGAATTTTCCCCATGTGGGTTTGTTTGTTTGTTTTTGTTGTTTGCAATTGTGCTGTTGCCATGGCTACTCACCATCTCTGGCAATTTGCTTTTGTCTTTCAGTTGGGAAGAAGGACCAGAAAAGTACAGCAGTTTGCTCACCTTCAAAAAGCACCGGCTCTCCTCAACAGTCGTCGTGTTGCCTAGCAACATATTGTGTAAAACATCAACCCGTGTTGTATTTAAATTGTGTGTTTGTCAATTCAGAAGGAAATGTCAGGCTGTTTGTTCTGTTCTGTGATGACGTCAACAAGTCATTTGTGTTTCTCTTGATTTTAATTTTTTCTATATTAAATAATCTTTTTTTTTCCATAGGCAACAGTAGAACTGAAATGCATCACTGATTTCAATATCATTTGTAAGATTATAGGCATTTTTTGTTTGTCTTTTGTGGAAAAAGCTGAACCAGCAGAAACATGATCAAGTGGAGATTTTAGACAACTGGTGTCTGCAGTGACAGTTTTATCAAAACCAAGTTGTCCATGTAGAAAATAAAGGTGTTATATTTTTCAATATTAAAACAGCAGATGACAGAGTCCCTGACTAAAAAACATGCAGCCAATGTGAATAAATTGCTATTATCAGGCAAAATATTGTCCAACCTGCAGGGAGTTCAGATTTGCATTCATAACAGCAGTTTTAGCTGATTTGATTCATGTGCTGAAGTAACGCGGTACAAGGAGAAGAGTGTTGATTAAATTAGCAGTCTGGCATGTTGGCCTCACTTCTTTGTGTTTATTGTTCACAGGCACGATATTGCAATAAAAGCTCCAACTTTACCCTTGGCTCGTGAGTTTACCTGACCTCAGAATTTGTTCTTTAAAAAAACTATGCTAACTCAAATATTTTCTATTTAAAAGAAAAAGACAAATAGAAAACAAATATTTCTAAGTTTAAAAATTATACAGTGATTTTAATATAGTGTGGAAAAAAACAGCCTTTGAACAGATAATTGATAAAACCAGAATAAAGCTTGAATAAGAGACATAACTCTGCTGCCTATAATTTTCCCAAAATACAACTCCAATTTGGAAAATTTTAGAACGTTTGAAATATTAATTTTGGTTTTCGAAGATGTTTAAATTATTCTTTTGTTTTATTCACATTTTAAAAGTCATAAACTTTGTTGCTGCACAAATAGGAATTAAAAACTTAGCCATAATAGTTCACTTTATTTTTTTACTACCTTTTTACAGTTTAATATCATTTTTTTTTACTGTAGTGAATTAGAAAAATGTGCTTGTTGCAGTAATGCAAGTCTAAAAGTTTACCTGCAGTAACAGGTAATGATAAAGCTGCAATTTTTTTCAAAACGAGGAAAGCAAACCGTGAGGGATTTCCTGGCAGGAGAATCTAACTTCCTCTTCTATAGATTTATCGAAGTGAATAATGTACCATAAACTGGTTTGCTGTATCTCTGTCACATCTAGTCTTATGTCACTGTAGATCTGGGTCACTACCCCAAGTGTTTTCTACTGTTTTCATTAAATATTAACTGCATCCGAGTGTATTTCTGTGTCTTCGCCTCTTCAAACTGCCGATCAGTTCCACTTAGACTGAAAATGAGAAACCAGGCACTTGGTATATTTTACCTCTCTGCGCTTGTCAAAGACAAGTACAGTTTATGCTTCTTTTAATTGTTTAGGCAGGTTTTTTCCAGGCAAAAAAAAAAGTTAGCCATTAAGCTTACACACCACTGCAGGTTTAGCAGATCTGCAAGTCTAATTACTTTAATATCTGCTGTCATACTGGCCAATTGCTCACTGTTAAGAGCTATAAAGACATAATTGTGCCGAAGAAAAGAAAGACAGACAGAATTTAGAGAAAGAGTTCTCACCGAGGTCACATACTGTATCTCCCGGCACAGCTTTGTCTCCCGAGGAAAGTCAGCCAAATCCAGGAAGTTGTCCACCACCACTTGGCCTATCAAATCATGGCGAGAGAATCTGTCAAAGTCATAGACGCTGAAGTGCAGTTTACGGTTCGACAGCTCCGAGTACGCCACGGGGAAAAGAAACACCTCATCAAACACTGGGTTGAGAGTTTTGCGGTGCACCTTGGTCTGGTGCTTGTTTTTGCGGTCAGGCAGCAGGTAGATCTTGACGTAAGGATCGGAGGTCCCTGAGAAGTCCTTGGCAGGCAGGTCCTGGGCCTTGTGAATCTTCACGATCAGCTGCTCCAGATCGAAGTCAAATTTCAGGATGAAGTAAAGGCGCCCACAGCTGTTGGTCCGACGGCCATCTTCTGCATCCACCGACCGCTGCTTGTACAGCTCTGGTTTGATTCGACCCAAACCTGACAGGGAGTCCTGGCGCTGGAACTGAGCAGGGTTGAAGTCAGGATTGGACAAATTCATCTGACGGCGAATAGAGTTGTGCCTGTAGGAAAGTGGTTTGAACTTGTGAGAACTTGTAAGAACTGAAGAATTTGAATCTACCGCATAGAGTATGTACATAAACATATGTATCAGGATAAAATGACTGCATTCATCTTCTAAAAAAGCAAAAAAAAAAAAGCAAACAAAATCAAAAACTGGATGAAAGTTTCAGGTAATCATGTGTACTAACCGTACAGATGATGTAGGTTCAGTAATCTGCCTTTGAACCCGGTCCCTGGCCAGAGTGTGGACCTGGTTTTTCTCCACCTTAGTCTGGGTCTCCAGTGGGATGTCAGGCGAAGTGTGGCTTATCTTTAGGGCTGATTCTGGAACAGCCACAGCCGATTGGGAGCCCGGAGGCTCCTTTACACAACCATCCTCACTGTACTCCCTTTCCTCCCCATCCACCTTAGAAAAAAGAAAAAAGCACGCACACACACACACATTTGTCTCTCTATACTTATGTGGATTTTGCATTGACTTCCATTCATTTCTACAGCGTAATCCTGACCTCACACTAACCTGACACTAACCCTAACCTAAACGTAATTCAAGCTATTTTAATAAAGAGATATATAAACTTCCAGGGGATTCAAAAACCAATGTTTTTTCAAGCCTGAAATACTGAAAATCATTTTAACAATACTCATTTTGTTGTGACAGCCCTGGTTTTGAACAAAAGCGTTGGTACAAAGCTTTAAAAGGATGGTACAAATTGTATAAAATGCTGTTGGAGTTTGTTCCAAACATTTCAGAGACTCCAGTAATTAGGAACATGAAAACTGTTTCACAGAATCACTCTGGTTTTAATGAAAACAATAACTAGCTGTATTTTTTCACAACTGTCAAAGTTTTCCAAAACCACTTACCTCTGTGAGGACAGGTTGTTGGTCTCCTACCAAGAAGTGTGCTCCCTTCAGGACATCTGGAAGGAAGCGGACGCTCAGCGGCACCCAGCATAGCTTCCATGAGACGAAGAGGGAAACACTAAAGAGCGCCAGACCACAGGTGGTGACCAGCAGGGACAACAGACTCACCGACACATCTACAGAGAAAGGACAGGTGCTTGGTGAAGAGGCGCTGCGCCACCGCCAAGAAAAAACTGTTGGCACAGACTAACTTACAGTGGAGCGTCAGGGAGGACAGACTGTATTTATTCTGAATTGTAAAAGAGAGTAAAAAAAAGTTTCAAATGTTGTCCCTGTAGGCAAGCTTATTAACAATTCAGACAAGTAATATTTGAACTAAACACAGAACAAAACTATCTTCAACAACAGAGAATGATTTGGAGTAATTCATTTGGTTATGAAAGCATTTTTATGGGCAATTTGTTAGAATTAATTTAGCATATATTGCTTTTTCATTACAATAAAAAATATGCATTTGTCTTTTTCACTATCTTAATGGAGCGTTTCAAAGAAAAGCAAAAACGAAAAAAGGCGTCAGACACTTTTAGGCATCATTAAACTTTTGTTACGAATTTTATCTTTATTTCTGCGATTTGCGTCCTTATCGTTCATGATGTGATTTGTGTTCGAAGATATTGGGTTTGATCAGATCAGACCACAAAAACCTGTAACCCTGTGCACAACTTTAGTGTCACAGTTTGTAGAAGGGTCTGACTAAACACGAGGACCTTTGAACAATAAAAGAAACCTAATTTATAAACAAATCAAAATGCTGTTGTGACAACAAAACCTATAGAATTTTAGAATAGGCTGTTGAGTAGATATTGTTTACATTGTGGTTAAATAACTGTCGTTAATAAGCACTAAGCGTTGCTTCAAATACGTGCATAAATCTCTACTCAGCTTATGTTATGTAATATGTAGGACTCCTGTGGTGCTTCGATGTAATTGTTGTCACTTTGTTTTCACAGAGCCAAGTTGCAACGGGGTTTCTCAGAACATAGCTATATAGCAAAAAAGTTCATCGAAGTTCAACCCATTTTATTCATAAGCTTAAACAGCTCATTTCAGTAGTTATTGTAAAATGTGACGTTACTTTCATGCAGCAGCGTCTCTCATTGTTTCGAGAAAAAGAAAAGGCAGATATGTGTGATACTCCAAAACAACTTTATGCTTTCTAATGTGTCTGAAAATTCTGGTGAATTTCTCTTAAAAATGCTGTAGTTTAATTCATATTATTTTTTGAATGAAAACAATCATGTTGCTGCATATCCGTCATTTTATGGATCATTATTTGATGCCATCTCTATGGAGGAGCTACAAAATTTCCACAAGTGGACTTAATGAGATCATCAAACATGAGTGATGGTATCCATTAACAGAGGAGAGGTTTTTCCTTTTAACATCTGGGTAATAGCACAGCATAAAGTCAGCGAGATAATGCTCACTGAGACATCTTTCTTTGGAAGCAGCCTCTCAGAACGTCAACTAAAACCTGTTTGCTGTGGTAAGGAGCTTTTCAGAAGATGACAGCCTTCTCTGTCTGCTTCTCTGGCCTGTTTTCTTTGCTGCTAGTCATTCTGAATCGGATTCAACAGGAAGAGAAAATGTCTGAATTTTTCAGTAGGCTCTATAACAAAGCAACAACATCAATGATCCACAGAGTTTCTAGCCTCACTGTCTGAAGGAGGGTTTCATCACATGATGCCACAGAATTAGGAATTGTGTTTAGTTTAGCTGTGAACAGTTCAGTGTTAATTATCCGTCCAGTCTTTCTTAATAAAATGACAGATGAACCTGCCCATCAGTGGAACTTTTGTTTTTTAAAGTTGCTGTAAAACTACGAAAAATGATGTTTATTTTATTTTTTTATTAAACAACCAGAATTAGCAAATTTCAAACTTTCTTGAATAGGTCCTTTGGGCAGGTTTTTGCTTTTCGTTTTTTGTTTCGTCTCTTCTCCAAGAGACTTCTTCGGTCTGATGAGTTACAGGTAAACTCAGTCTTATAAGTAGCAACTTCACATAGTGAATGAACAAGTTCAACTGTGGCAATCAAAACTTGTCTGTTCACATGCAAAGGAGGCCTATCAGCCTAACGATTGCTCGTTAGTAGTCTGATACTACCTATTGTTCAGACTGCTTGTTAGTGCCCTGGTGCAGCCTGTATGATACAGTATGTTGTGATGTCAATGACAAAAACTACTAAATCAAGCTATGCTGTAGAACTTATAATTAAATGGCACGGGATGTAGAGATTAGGGTGTCAAATGGTCTCCATAGTAACTATCACTGGTTTCTTCAGCAAAGCAGATGGTTGTGAACATGAATCACATGAAGCCAGAAATGGTTTGAGCCCCTTTCGTTAGTTATGTTTGCATCAACTTCTCTTTAACTATTTGATTTAAAATACATTTAAAACATTCAGATTTTTGATCTATTAGAACCTTTTCTGAAGTCACAGGGTGTTTTCATGTCCTCTTGCAATCAAAATAGCGAGGATGACATTCTGTAATGCTGCTGCCAATTACTGTATTCTGTTAATCAGTAAGCTCACTCCTCACTGAAGGAAGTCGACAATTATAATTAAAAAGGTTAGCGAGGTTGTGTTGTTTTTTTTAATGTGACAATTACAGAAACAAGAAGAATAAAAATTACTGGAGTGTCAGAGCAAAAGAGGTAAAATAGTAAATGCTTCTTATACTCAGAATCTTTGGAATATTGTGTTGGTTTCTATAAATGTGTTCTTTATTATTTTTTTAATAAAAATGCCTAGTTGATTTAAAAGCAAATCCATCCATCCATTATCTGTGACCCGCTTCTTCCTTTCATGATCACGGGGGTCACTGGTGCCCATATCCAGCACAGTGCGAGGGGTGGGGTACACCCTGGACAGGTCACAAGTCCACCACGGGGACACATGGAGACAAACGAGACAAACAATCATTCACTCACACCTAGGGACAATTTAGTTACCAATTAGCCTAACGGTCATGTTTTTGGTCTGTGGGAGGAAACCCACGCATGCATGCGACCAACAAGCAAACTTTGGGTTCCATCCTCTGCATGTCATGTGTTTTTTTTGTTTGGACTGTGGGAGGAAACCGGAGTACCCGGAGAAAAACCCACACAAGCACGGAGAGAACATGCAAACTCTACCCAGAAATGTCCCCGGCCAGAATTCGATCCGGTGAACTTCTTGCTGGGAGGCAACAGCTAATTGAGAAAATATTTATAGTAAGATTAAATTCTATTATTTGAAAGTAAATGTAAAAAAAATTAGCTTTTCAAGGAACGATACCTCTGAATATATCAAAAATGATTCAGTGTTCAGGTCGTACAATTATAGTGAGCAGATAACATCACTGAGTGGTATAGTATTATTGTTTTCTGGAGAGTCTAATGGCCACTGAGTCACCGCCTGAGGCCGTCTCATTAAACCCTTCTAAGTACAGTCGAACATCCTCCAGAGAGCCCAACCATGAGTTCAGCTCAATAAGCAGCTCCATCCATGTCAACAGAGGGTCAATAAGAGACGACAAGGTAAAAGGGCAAGAGTGTGGGTTTCATGAATGACCATCATATTCAAAAAACAAGGTTTCCACAGCTGAGCGGTTAACAAGAAGAGGAGGAACAAGTCATTAACGTTATTGAGCTCACTCAAAAATATCACCAGAGGCTCCAAGATTTCTAAAGCAAATATCCAATAACGTTATGTTGCCCGGCAACAATACCACCAAAATGCAATCAGGGGTGTAATGAAACCTAACCTATTTCTCCCGACAGTTAATCAATCCCTCAACAAGGAGACCTAAGAATTACCATTTTTTTCCATTTCAGCTCTAAAATGAAACATTGTTTCATACAAAATACGGAAGCCTGTTCTTGAAACATGTTAAACTATGTTCATGAATAAAAAAAAACAAACAAAAGCTTGAACTGAAGTTGAGATAAACTCAGAAAAGTGTCTCTGTGAGAAACTAATTAATCATTTATTACAGGTTATGTCTCATTTTAGACCAGCCAGGTCCAATTCTGCTCTTCGAATTGCCACTCTCGTGCAAGTATTTTTAGGTTGCTTTTAATGCACCTGTTTGGAATGAATGGGTGATTATCTTACTTCTACAGAGCTTCTGGACATGATGAAGAGGTAATTCATTCGTTAAATCAGATGGTTTTGAAAACAACCAAAACAAGCAGGACTGTTGCTCTTGAAAATCAGAATTAGACACAACTGTTTTAGACCATTTGGATGCAAAAAAAATATGTAAAATATTAAACCACAAAACTAAAAAAAGCACTTTAAAAGTTGCTTTTGACATCTCCTGGTTCCACAGCCAGATCGAGTGGAGTAGCTTGTGGGTGTCACTATAATTTGGTTTGCATATTATTCTGAATGAAGCCGTGCCAGAAGCCCAGAGATAATCAGACACATTGATTTAGGGGAATAATTACCTCCCTAACAGATTAGAAGCTAAGTGTTGTTAGAGTCTGGAGTTGAACAGATCTTGTAAAGTAAATTTGTTTGCAAAGTGAAGCACACATTGAGTTTAGCTGGAAACAACAGGCAGAAAAGACCAAAGGTAAGTCGTCTTGTAAAGAATTAAAATGATTTTCCATTCTACATTTGCTACATGTGCTCATCACAATTTGTCTGGAATGGTGTTTTGCAGCTCTTGGATTGTGTGTTTAATTTGTTTTAAGTGAAAAGCAAAAGTATCGAGTATCTCCATAGCATTAGCTGAGCAACCTCTTTAGCTGAACGTGCATTTTGTATACATGTGTTCGTACTTGTGATTTCTGTTGTTTTTGTGTCCATGTTCATATATGGACTCATATAGGAGTCTAAAATACTATAAAAACTCCCATCATAAAACATTACGTCCATAAAAAGACGACTTGTCGTGCAGCATACCCTGATTTGTCTTGCTATTTTAGCATTAAACACAGAGTTATCCTATCCTTTAATAGTAAGCTTAACAGAGTTAGGTGCTAAAAAACAGATGCTGCACACTAAAGAGGAAAGAAATTTCAGCATACACAACTGGGATCTACAAACAGCTTTCAAAGACAATTAAAGTTGTCGATGACAATAGAAAAGTTTTTTTCTTTGTTTTTGAATACCAGTTTCAAAATAACACCTTTTACAGCTGTAAACATAATATTGTGATGCAGTAAAACCCTGATATTTTTGTTTCAGGTTATCATACTGTCTGAATTTCATACTAGTCTATGCCTAATAGCTAGAAATAATGTCAAGAAAAAAGCTTTGTAACTGTGTCACCAATTTACCCCTACAGCTGGTGCAAACATGGTCCTTTGTGAAGCTGGCAGGCCTAATAAAAATAGTTACACAGGAGGGGACCAGTTTCTAAGTCAGCATTAGGATTTTCACAGTGGTGAGCTCATGATTGGACCTTTAGAGTACATGTGTGAGTTCATCAAAAATACAGTTTTCAAGGGTTTTAGAAACTTATTAAAGCTGAACGCAACTATTTTACTAAGTTTGACACCAGTCCCCCTTTATAACTTTGTAACAACTTTGCTATGATGTAACAAGCTTCTTTTATATTTTTGACCTGAAGAGTGTGGAGGGGTCACCATCCAGTATGAGAAGGGTCTAACTGTTCTAATGAGAAAATGTTTTAAACACCATGAGGTGTTTCAGCTTTTGTGGTAAATGGTAAAAGGCTTGTACTTATGTAGCACTTTATCAAGTCCGTATAGACTCCAAAGCGCTTTACTAGCGCCATCTGACCCTCTGACCCCACCAGCAATCTTGCCCAAGGACACAACGACTGAGAAGGTTGGGACAGGGAATCGAACCGGTAACCCACCGGTCACAGTATGAATCCCATGACCACTTCCTGTGCAATAGTGGTCAGGCGATACTATTGTTCACATGAGACAGAAGGACTCTGAAAAGTTGTGTAATTGTGTGCTAAATAATCATTCTGTGTATTTGAACTCCGTAAGTTACTGACAATCAGGCTACAGTCAACCTAATGTAGGTCAGTCACAAGACTCAGGCTTCCACATAGTTTTCTGCAGATTCAGCCAAGTGTTTTGTTTATAATGTTGGGTTTCATACTTTGCAATACCTTTAAAGCAAATTTAAAAAAGCGCACAAACCACAGAGATATGTGGATGCATAATGTGCTTCCTGTGGTGCGAGGAAAACTCTCCTCTCCAGCTGTGGCCCTGTTTTTGCCTGCACCATTTGTTTGTGTCTCGGTTGGCTGGAGCCTTTAGAGACGCTAAAAGCCGCAAAGAAATCAACCAAAACTTTGCAATGATCAGCTGCAGCCTCAGTCTCTCCCATGATGCGCACAGGGAAAGTTGGTTGTTGCAAATCAAACCGTGTGTGCATACATTTATGGTAGACTACAAGAGGAAGTGGGTCACAGAGTCTCTGGGGAGCCAATCTGGTTGCTTGAACCTTCTCTCCATCATACATGTTTAATAATGGATTGTAACATTTTGAAAGGTTCTGCTTATTCACATTTAATAAAAAGCAGAGGGAAAAAATGTGAATTCACGCCATGGATCATATAAAGTGATGCTGGTTTTTGTTCATGCTTTTCTATAAACACATCATTTCATCCCAAAGGAAAATGTCTGTTTTTGGAATCCTGCTTTGATCAAAACCCTTAAAATTTCTTAAAGCTACCCTCGGTGATATATATTTTTTTAATGTGTAACAATTTTACATGGCCTTCAAAAAAATCGTTTCAAAGGAGACTCTACATGACTGATCAAATGATTGCTTTGTGAGACATTATTCCAGTTAGCTGGTCCAGCTTAGGAATGTAAAAAATTTTATTTACAGTATTTTTTTCCAGATCCACGTCTCCACTGTGATGTATTGTGATTATTATTGGGTGGGGCTGAGTCTCACTCACCCTCTCCCTTTTACAAGGCTGCAAAGATAAATCAAACCAGCACTTTCATTCAGAGGAGAATGTCTCCTCCTGCTATATCCACACATGTGCACGCGCACACACACACACTCACACAGATCTAAAACACTTTGTGAAATCTTCTGGTACTAATGGATTCAAACAACAAGTTCACAGTTCATTCTCCTCTTGCATTTGCTGTCAACTTAACAGTGAAACCAGTGTTCGATGAGTTTTTTGCACTTTATAGACGGTGTATTGTAAACTTTTCACAACTTTCTCTGTTTTGATCCTGCTAAAAGTGTGCTGATGAAGTTTACAAAAACAATTTCCCCTTTATTTCTTTATGCATAAACTGAAAAAAAAAAGTGTTTGCCCTCTTGCAGTCCTGCTCCCCAGCTGCTGAAATTAAATTAAAAGTTGTTGTTAATTTGCTCCTTGGAGCGCATGATGCGTAATTTACGCACATAAGTGAACAAGGCTGACCTGAGTCTGTGTAGCGCGGTCTGGCCAGGTCTCTGAAGTAGTAGATGAAATCCAGGCAGTTCTCGTCCTGCACCTCTCCCTTGGAGCACAAGTCGGAGAGCAGTTCCAGCGCCTTTCGACAAATCTCATCCTCTCTTTCTGCAGGCATTGCCCTCCAGCATCCTTCTGACTGCTCCGGCTGATCCTCCTCCCCGCTGTGCCACACACACACGCACGCACACTCACTCACAATCACCCGGTCATACAAAGCGCAACACCCCTGGATAGGTCCTGCGTGCTCGACGCATCCGTAAAATCTACAGGAACTCGGAAGTTTTGGTAAAGTGTAAATAAAAACACGAGACTCAAACCGGAATGGAACTTCCCCACAAAAAATAGGGGAAGATATCTTATCTCTTTGAATAAAAAGTCCTTCCACGCATGTTGTTGAAGAAAAAAAACCTCTCCAAACCCGAACTCCTGCGCCTCTCCTCCCTCTTTTCTCTCTCTGTCTTTGTTTAAACCCTCCCTGCTTCCCGTCTTCTCCTGTCCGGACTTTAGTGATGCTGCTGCTGAATCACTGAGACCTCAGGCTCCTGCAGCGCCAGTCAAGGTCCCTGAATGAATGCACGGTTTTCTCTGTTTCTCACTGAGCTGCGGAGAGACAGACAGGAAGTTCTGCCTCCACCAACACCCCCTCCACCCCCTCCACCTCCTCTACCTTCAGCACCAGGGTATCCAAGGATCAGCTTCAGTCCTCTGACTCTGAGAGTCATCTATCTCCTCCTCCTGAACGAAGATGAAAGCCTTTAGTCTTCTCTCCCATCATGAATAAAGCCGTAGATCTGCTCCTCCTGATGTAAACACGAGGCCCGGCAGTCCCTGAGGGAATGCATATCGCCCGCCGCCTTTGATGTCACAGTTTTAAACCAAGATCCTCTGTTGAGTTATGTGATGCCACATTTTGTGTGATCACACGTGATTGTTTTGGGGCAGCATGGTGGGTTAATGGTTGCCTCGTGTCAAGAAGGTTCCGAGTTCAACACCAGGTTGGGTGTGGGTTCGTTCTGCGTGGAGTTTACATGTTCTCCTCATGTTTGTATGGGTTTTCTCCAGGGTACTTCGGTTTCCTCCCACAGATTAAAAACATGCATTTACGATGCCTCCAGGTTGAAAACAATTTATACAATCTCTGAGTGATTTATCAGGTTAAATATAAGTTAATATTATTAAAAATTATCTTTTATTGAACTTATGTCTCCGGTGTGCGCCCGGGGTGCAGATGTTGCTGAAGAGTAGGTGGTCCAAACACGTGAGAGGGGCCACATTCACGGGCCTGACCTTTACTGACTGAAATAAGGGAAGACAGATAAATGTCACATTAAAGCCTCGGTGAAGGAGCTAATAATGGCTTCACTCCTCAGTCTGTTTTCTCTAAACGTTAGTGTGATTTAGGAGAAGGAAGTTTTAAACAAAGCAACAAGCGTTACCAAGAAACAGTCAAACTTCCATTGTTTTAATAAGCTGCATTTTCATGAGGAGAGAACTCAAGTCAAGCCCAAGCAGGAGGGTTCAACTGCACATCAAATTGCTTTAAAAATTAGGATCAAGTGTGTCAGTGACTCTCATTTAAAATATTTTTGTCTCGTGCAAGCTGGACTTAGGGGCAAAAATGATTAAACTCCTGCCACATTTCAATTTATGGTGACAAAAGTAAGAAAATATTGGTCAAAATAAAGTTGGAATAGGTCTAAAAAGTAGAGAACTGCAAAAACAGAGACAAGCAGAATGTTTTTTATCAACTGATTTTATTAGCAAAAATCTGTAAATTCTTGTTGCAGTTGTCAATGAAGGATGAGAGGATTTTTGAAAATTATTTCTTTTATTGAGGTTTGGTTTCTTCAGTTTGTGTCACTGTTAATAATTTTCTGGACTTTTAGTTTTGCATCCCAGTTGAAGGGATTAAATATTATGGCTATCGGCCAAAATGTTAACATGGTTTTGAACTTGTTGCAGCAAACTCTCATTGTTCACGTACGAGGAAGTTAAATGATGGGATTATGGAGTGAAAAATGTTCTACCATTTGAAAACCAATGGCAGCTGGTGAGTAATATTTTGTGGGTGGCTGTGCTTCATCCAAACACTCTTCATTGTTCATTTTAATGGGAACTGAATGAAGTACAAATAAATGAATGCAGCCGATTAACCAAAGAACTCATTTGATTTTTGTCTCCGTCAATTTCAAAAAGAGCATTTAAAAGTATAAAATGGTGCAATATCAGGCTTCATAAAACCAGCTTTCCATTTTGAATGTTGGATGAAACATTTTCCGTTTGCAGTTAAAATAAAATATCAACGACATCATTTTGATATTTCAAATGCTTTTGTGTAATCTATATCCTGCACATAAAAAGTGAAAATCCAACTTTTGACTGGCATGTTTATATAGGATGGTGAAACAGAGATTTTGCCTCACAGCGCTGTTACATATTTGCCTCCCTGTCTTTCTGTGTGGAGTTTACATGTTCTCCCTGTGCACAAGTGGGTTTTCTGATGAAACTGTTTGTGTCGTTTGTGTGTGTCTCTCTTTGTTTGCAAACACACGTGCAGATTATTGGTTCATATCCAGAAAGGCTCTCCGTCCGTGTTGGTTTTCAGTTTGCTCACGGACACCTGCATGTGTCCGTTTCACTCAGAGCTGGGTCTGCCGGCTTTGTGAAAGTGGGTGAGTTCGATGCAGTGTTTATTTGGGAGGATCCTGCCAGGGCTTTCAGCCAGCCCAGCTGGCTCTGGGGAACTGAAGGCTTGTGTTCAGCCTCCACACCAGTTGCTCTGTAAGCTAGTGCTCCTCACACAGCAGCATCCATCAAGAAACTCCTCCTCACTCAGGCTGGAACCACTGCAGCAACTTTCTTTTTACCTCAAACCCGACAATCAAATAGAAATTGAGAAGAAAACACAGAGGTGGAGCTCTTAAACATATGTTTATTATTCAAGGCCCAGCATTCATGGAAGGGATGCATGTGAACTACTGACTCACACCACACCCTGTTTTAGCATATATCCATAAAAAGAATGGAGTTCTAGCTGCTTTGTGTTAGCTGTTCATCACCTCTGAAGTAAATAAACACACTTCAACACGTCCAGTCAGGTTAACGCCTGTCCTGCTCGTTAAAGTTTTGGTTTTTAAAATAACTGAAAACCTTTATGAGCACAGCATTACCCAATCTGTGAACTTACCTAACAGGAGCGCCGTCATCTTTAACACCCTGCAGTCAGAACATTTAATGAAATCATTTCAGTCAAATCCATTTAGAGAAAGTCTTTTTGAAAGAGTAACACTGTTTCCACAGAAGAGAAATATGAAACTGAATTCTATGTTTGGATTTTATCTGTTTATTTCTGTCAAAGAAGGCATGAAAAACTGATCAAACCTGAACAAGAGAGGAGGGAAAAGGAAAGGGATGTTTTAAAAAGAGCTCAGAGTTTCTGAACAAACAAGCGAGTGTTTGAAGACCTTGACATTTGACTGCATGCAGGACGGGAGATGTAAGAAAGAAAAATGCAAAAGAAAAATAAATCAGAGGCAATTTTCTTTTTACAATGAAAATGGAGTAGTCTGAGAGGGCCCTGAAGCCTTTTCCAACCATCTATCAGCCCGTTGCTTTTATCAACATCAAAACCAAACATTAGCACTTTGTTCCCCATAAAATCACTCCAGCAGACATCCAGTCATCCTAAAAAATATTCTTTTTAGTCAAAAGAAAGAACTTTTGGGGCTCTTACCAGATTTTAAAATGACATAAAAACAACTTCAAATAAATAGGAGCAAACAACATAAACCTGGCTGAATTTCAGAAGTGTTGAATTCTGTACAGAAATTTCCTTTTATTTATTTATTTATTTATTTATTTATTTATTTATTTATTTATTTATTTATTTGTATTTACTTTTATTCAACTAAACAAACTAAATGCTTAAAGGAGCAAAAGGTAAGCTAAACTTGGCAAACGTTGATGTAAAAGCTAAATTAGCAAGAAGACTGGATAGAAGACTCATAAGGAGATAAAATAAAGCTAGTTTGTTGAAGATGGTATGAATAAAAAACCTTAACTTAACTTAGCCTTAACTTAATGTGTTTTTATAGGAAAAATATTTGTAAATAATATTTTTGAAAAGAGAACTGTGATCTCAGTGGGATTTGTCCTATTAAATAAAGAATGAATTAAAAATAACATAACATTTGATAGTGGTTTGAGACAAATGGCTGAATAAATCTTTCATCATCAAAAAGCTCACATAGTTTTATATCAGACCAGTTTCCATAACCAGTGAAGGAATTCCCTTTTCTTTTAGTGTCTGCAGTGCAGCTGCTGATCAGAAACACATTTAGAGTTTTATTTCTTCAAACACATTTGCCTTACAAACCATTAATGGATCATTCTTTTGTTTAATTGTGGAGGAATGAAGTAGAGGTGCAGACACCAACCAGGCAAACAAAATTGATAAAGTTCTCATATAAACAATTATTCCTTTCAGACAGAAAAGAGCAGAAAAAGGAAGTTGTTTCATCGTGACCTGAATGACTGAGAACCTTCAGCAACTTATTTTCACTTCAGTAATCCCACCTGAAACTATCAGAGCAAAAAGCCCTCCAAGCTTTCGATTCGCTCTGCGCTTCCAGGAATCATTTGTAAAAATATTTGGTCTTATTTCTTCATTGAAAAAGTTGTTTTGGTTGTTATTTTTTTTTAATGAATTTATGAATGAATGAATGAATCTGATCAGTCGTTGTGTGTTCTGTGCCACCAGCCACTTCTCCCTCCATCAGAAGTTTTCAGCCTGCCTCACCTGTTTCCTGTTTCAGTAGTCATTTTACCCATCAGCCCCTGCTTTTATAGTTCCTTATGTCTTGTTCTCTTTTGTGTCTCCTTGTGTTTACTCCTGAGTTCTTCTGTAAGTTCCTGCTTCCATCTGAGCTTTTTTATTTCCTGTTACTTCAAACAGTTCAAGTTTCATTTAAGCTCTTCAAGTTGGTCAGCATTCCTGGTCAGTTTTATAAGTTTAAAAGCTTGTATCAGAGAAACAGGAGTTTGTCCACACCAACAATGGACCTTTAAAAAAAAATCATTATTAAACATCGCAGCTTTCCAGAGGAACTCAGTTGACCTGAGAAGAGACATTTTAAAAGTTTGGATAAATAATGAAAGTGCTAAAAGTTCTGTTGGACAGGACGCTGAGAACTCCTGTAACATTTTGTGTATTTAGCAGTACGTCTTCATGTTGGCTGACATTTGTTAAGCTGGAAACATCTGCATTTAAACATCGGGAATTCTAACTCATGTCTGCCAATTAAACATAACCAAGTGTATCTTTTTGTTTACAGTAATGAGTGGTTTCCTCAAATTATGAGCCTAATGTGATGGGTTATTTTACATAATGGACTTAAATTAGCTACTAGTTTTAAATGTACTCACTCTGACGCTGGTGGTCGCATTTTAAATGCTTTGACCATCTAATTAAAACATAAATTGAAAAAAATACTTGTAGTTATTATTTTTATAACTTGCATTTTCACTGAGTAACGTAGTCAAATATCTCCCCCAAAAAAGTACATTGGAACTCATGTATTGGAGTCAAATATTCCCTAACTGTAAGCTTCTTGTGAGTTTATAACATTCAAAAAAAGGACCAGAATTAAAAACATTTGATATTTAATAATGTACATTTTTGACATCTAACTTTTAACATTTTTGACTGACCGTATTAATGCAGCCAGAGACATAAACAGAGCGCGAGCACTTACTGTTGTTTTTAAATGACAGAAGCTGTGAGAACAGTCCAACAGCATCTGCATCAGGAGGAGTTTTTCCTCCACAGAAACCGAAGCCGTCAGTGAAACATGCTCACCAGGTGTTCAGAGATGTGGGTGAACTTTTACCCAGACAGTCGTCTCAATGTTTAATGAAAATGTTCCAAGTCTTTTACTTAAATGCAGCTGGCTGTTAAAAATCTCCCTATATATAAAATCAAACTGAGTTAAAACACACTAACGTGACTACTATATATATTTTTTTTTTAGATGTTTGGCTCATAGATGAGTTTTCACTGATTGCAGCAGATTTTTTTTAGTAGACGATAACATAGCAGCAGAGTTAATCTGCCAACTCTTTCCTATTGCAGCAGCCAAACACTTCCCATATCAGAAATCATTAAGCATATGATCCTGCGTGCAGTAACAGTACACACACACACACACACATGCACACATTACTGTAAAGTGTTGTGTACCACACTGATGCTCTTTGTAAGGCATAGTTTTAAATTATTCATGAGTAAATTCACAAGAAATACAGTAACATACAACAGTAAACTATCGCATGTCTTCATACAGATCCTTTAACTGATGTGATTTCTGTTAGAGACAAACTAAATCTGTTACTTTGTTGATAACTGGAGTGTTATTGTTGGGTCCAATCTACAACGGACATTTGCAAACACAAAAATGGCTATTAAATCAATTTTACAAATATTATACTAACATTTAGCATGATTGTCGCTGAGAGTCATTTATAACTCAAGTCCTACTGCTGCAATTTATTTTGCTCTGATCTGATTTGTTCAAACACAAAAAGGTTCCTAAACTAAACTAAACTAAACTAAACTAAACTAAACTAAACTAAACTAAACTAAACTAAACTAAACTAAACTAAACTCCTGGACTAGTGTTGTATTGGTAAGGTAAAAAAAAAAAAAAACTCAACAAAAAATAAATACAATTCTGGGCAAATTTATTCTAATTTATTTGCTAAATTTTAATCTAAATAGTGGTATACTGTTTTAAAGAAATCCTTTCAAAACATTTCATTATAATATTTTTCCATGCGTCTGTAAATACAGAATATCTATCAGACTGAAAATAAACAATCTCTCTGCATCTCCTTGAGTTTAGATTAAAAAAAAAACTGGTTTTATACTATTTAAGAACAACGGTGTAATTTTGTAATAAATACGCATAATCTTGATTATAATTCCAGCCCCTCAAAAAGTTGCTCATTAAACTATGCTAAAATATTTTCTTCTTAGTATTTCTAAGGAAAGCTTCAGCCCATCTGGACATTTTCTCCAGTGTCTTACACACCCTGTGAATTGAAAGCTTTTTTTAGGTTTAGAGTGAATTTATAATGTAATTTCAGCTGGAATTGAATTAAATTCTCCTATTAGCCATTCTCTGTCTGAACATCTGCTTTGAATCGCGTCTAATACAATAAAATTTCCTGTGAATCTTTTCAGTGGACATCTTCCTGTCCCATCTTTTTTTTCCAAACACACTTCTCCGTTGAGATATTCTTCTTCCTCTTCCCATGAATATACTCCTCTTAAGGTTTGATATGTCACTGCACTCACTTTAATATGCACATATTTTCTGCCTGTATCAGGAGAATATTTCTGTTTATACAAAAGAACACCAACATAGGATAACAAAGACCTTTTGAATATTTGTAGTTTCCTCATATTATCCCATCTTTAATGCAGATGAAATATTATTGTTTTCTCTCCGCCTGTATATTTTAGTAGAAACATGTATATGAATTTTCCAAGAGTCTGAACCTGAGACATTCGAGACATGAAATCCCTGCTGCAGGTTCCAGGGCAGCATTTTAACACTTGCATGGAGCTCTTCTCTGACAGAGAAATGCCATTTTTCATATCACATCACTGCAGCTGTGGCAGAATGGTTAAGTAAGTAAGTAAACTTTATTTATATAGCACCTTTCACAGATATAAAATCACAAAGTCCTTTACAACAAAATCAACACAACAATAAAAGATATAAAATGTAAAATATAAAAAAACAGTGCACAAATATTAGTTAAAAGCCAGTCTGAATAAATGAGTCTTAAGACTTTTTTTAAAA
>JAVKLF010000011.1:18206776-18217730 GCA_034783495.1 Millerichthys robustus | reverse complement strand
AAAATATCATCTCGCGGGCCGCAACTGGCCCGCAGGCCGGGAGTTTGAGACCCCTGATCTAGATAAATTGTGCTACAAACAAATGTATTCTCAGTGGGAATAAACTATTTATCCTGTGCACATGTAGTGTGGGAAGTTGGAAAGTTTGTAGGAAGTTGGGGAAAGCCCGAATGGTCATTAATAAGATCAGACTTGTCAAAAATAAAACCTTCCTTTTGACTAATGACGGATGTAGATGAAAGCTGTGGTCAAAGTTAAAATTTGTGGTGAGCAGCGAAAACCACATCAAATACTTGATCAAGTTTCACACAATCAAATAAGCAGCTTGTAATCCTCTGTTAGTCTCATTTGAGGCTTTGCTTAAAGGATGTGTGCTTATTTTACAGACATTAATGCTCTACCTCCCAAATCTGGTTTCCTCCCTGCCTGTGTTAAACCGTAACATTACAGCGGAAGTAGAGGGGGTACAGATCAAAGGTTTTTTGTTGTAAATCATCTCCGAACTTTAGATTTTAAGTGTAGAATAAAGAGACCACTTTCATAAGATGACAATTTTGTGCAAATGAGTCAAATACAAGTTGCCAGTTCCTAGTAATGATTATAATGTAGTGGTTTGAATGTTTCCCTGTTAACATCTGAAGGAAGTTGGTCCAACTTGTGTTTTATGGGCGTTACAATGCAAGCTGAGTGTGTGAGTGACAGACAAAATAATGCTAAAGCCTCGCGTTGTGTTTTCTGTAGAAATTCACATCAGAGTAGGGTGGGGACGGCACGTCACAAAAATAAACGAGGAGTTTCCTGTTTAGTAGGTTACACACCTTGTGAACATTCTGTCCTTTTCTAAGAATCGTACTGGAAGTAAATGTGCTCCGGCAGCTGACAGACTTCACTTCTGTGCGTGTGTGTTGTCCTTCTACAAGTTTCTATTAATAGATCTCTTCAATCAAACACAAAAAACAGATCGGCAAAGGAGGATAATTTAATCGATTGTCTTTGTTTTATCTCTAATGCTTTTAACTTTACAAATGTTGGTGGTTTCATAACAGGAAATATGTTTACTCATCAATCCATCTGTTCAACCAGTCATAGATTTTCTTAATGTTTTGTTTGACAGACACCCCTAATATTTAATTCTACTTAGCTGGAAATGTTAGCATAGTACTTTGCTAAACTACGATGATAAAAATAAACTATTATGATATTACTAATATGTTTTTGTTAAAGGTCCATTTTAGATTTGTTGGTATTTTCAGGTTATGTCTCCATTGTTTGGGAGTTTTCTTTTCATTTGTTGTAATTAGGGAGATTCTAACAATTCTTGGAATCCTCCATCCATCCATCCATCCATCCATTCATTCATCCATTATCTCAACCCGCTTCTTCCTTTCAGGGTCACGGAGGTCACTGATGCCCCACATCCAGCAGTCACAGAGCGAGGGGCAAGTCCATCACATTTCTTTGAATCTTTTAAAACTAAAAATGCTACTTATATTACCATGAACTGGTCAGCTGCAAATCTGTTCAGAATCCATTCTGATAGTAATTGATTCAGTTTGGCTACGGTTACGGTTTCTGTTTACGTGCTAACAAATGACAGCATGTTTTAAACCTGTAGTTGGACCTTTTTAAAGGATTAGGGTTTTGAAGGATATAACATTAACAGTTGCTTGGCAGATGCTTAAACTGATTTTAAATGAGTCAACAACTTTCTTGTCTAGCTGTCCTTTTCTCTTGAATACAAATATGTCCAAAAAGAGCAACTTAACAGAGTGGTGATTGACAGATTGGCAGGCAGGAAATGTGTTCATGAGAAACATGAAACTTGTAGAGAGTGACAAAGTGCCAAGTAACTAGTTCAACCTGTATCCTGACTTTCACACATGAGCAATCTGTTCTGGTCTTTAGACACATTTTTATATGTTTCGTGTGTTTTCTTTAAGTTTTTTTTTATTGTTGAACAAAGTTTCTATTATTTATTGACATCACTTCATTTACTCTTTTGCAGACTGATTTTCTAAAGCAGAAACATTCACACGCTGTGAAAATGTAGCACGAATGAGCGCTGGACGACCGTTTTGGTAAAGTAGTTAAAAAGAATGCACGGAAAACTAAAATGAAATAAACCGCCAAATAATTGTTTGGGTGCTGAATCAGCAAGAGGTGCTGAGTTTTCTTTGATTTTGGAGCACTGCAGTAAATGTACTTATGACTGTATACATGTACGGTGGCGTTTGCTAGGTTAAATAGCCAGATAATGGCTGTCATTGTTATTAATGTAACCAGTGGTGTAACCCGCAATAAGTGCAGACATTTACACAAATGAAGTCACAGTTTTATCCTGCAGTAGAGCAGCAGAGCATATGTGACTCTGCAGCCTACCAGAAGGGTACGCATTAAAAAACAAATAATTTGTGGGGGTGGGGGGTCTAAAAGCTTGTCATCTGATCCTGCTGTGTGGATGAGTCGTACGCTCAGCGGTGTGGGAGCCACGATTACATCCTGTACTCATCCCTCATCTCCGCCCACTGGGGAAATCTGTCTGTGTACGCACGTTTTATGAGCATGTGTTACTTTCAAATTGTGCTTTTGAGTCGCGCACAGCGTGCTGTGTTGCATGAAACAGAGGAAAAAAATTGAAATTGTTGAATGCAAGTGTGAGGGTGTTGTGTTACGTGGTTGTGAAGACGCAGGATGGATGAGTGATCAAACAACTCAATTGTTTTTACAACAAAGGAAGAGTCTCTGAGTGTTAAACCAATAGACTGCTGACTACTGCAAAAAAAAATCAAATAAACTGTAAATTAAACATTGAAAAAGCAATGTATGGAAAGAAAATCTACATTGTTCAGAAATATGTAACATAAAAACTGACACAAGTATAAAGTGTTAGAACCTTATTTTCAAGGAGTGTGACTCTTAACATTTTTGCAATTAGCACTTTATAATATAAATAATAATTTATAATAATAAATATTTAATAGTAGTACATTATCAACACAGAGTACGGAGAGAAGTCTTCATAGTATTAAGAGCATAAGATATGAACAAAGTTTTCCTTTCTATGTTTTCAAACTCTGGTCTTCTACATACAGGTGCTCAACTATATGATCACAAAAACTTGTACCAGTTATCTATGGATGTAGATGCGTACGTACGTTTATGGATGTTGGTTACATAAAAAGCAGCAACAAGTTAAACCAACTATGCAATAAATTCATAAATTCTATCCATATTTTTTAACGTCCAAGAACGTATTGGTGCTGTTTTAAAAACAATGAGATCACATTTAATGCCAGATATGTTGATTTACTTCTGTTTACTGAATTTGGCATAAAGAGAAGTAGTTACTAAAAAACATTTTTTTCCCCTTACAGCACAATCACATTATGGTTAGAAGTTTGAGATCAGCAACCTGAGTCTCTTAAAACTTTCTGGATAAACTCCAGTTTTAGTCATCGGTTTTGGCGCACTGATAAACTGACTCCAGAGGCTGCTTTAGGCTATCCGTTAACAAAACAACAGGCTGTTTGGGTTTGAAAAGTTATACTTTTAATCTTTTGTGATTTTTTTTTTTTACAAATTGAGCAAAGTTGAGAAGTGTTTGTGCGTGCTGTTATGGAATCAACTTTCTGGTTGTTTTCCTTTTATTAAAGATAGGTAAACGGCAATGTCACATGTAGCAGTTGTGAAATATTAGAGCTGTAATTTATGATGACAATTAGACTGTATTGCACAAGTTTGTTTGTTTTTAACCTCTTAGCATTTTGGTAAATGTGCAGGCATGTTCTCCACTGGATGATTGCTTTTCTCTTGTCACACAACACTGTTCTGGTCTTAAACATTGATGAGCTCACTCCTGATTCCCAGCGATTCCCAGCTGCTGTTTGGTGTGTGTTTCAGCCGGCTGGAACCACAGTAGGTTCTGCCCCTGTGAAAAATGACATTCTGCAAGTGGCGCATGAGTAGGGAAAATAAAGAGACGCAGTGATCTCCCACTTCTTGGTATTTGCTCAATGAAAGATTTTGCCTTAAGCCTTTTCAGGCGCACAGAGACGGTCGCATTTCTACAGAAACAACAACATTCAAACTGTTAACTTTATGAGAAATCCAATTTACGTAACAGATTTTTATACATTGGTTCTGGCAAAACAAGTCTTTCATCATATTGTTGCGATGTTATAGTCCTGTTAGTTAACATGCTAAACTTAAGCACATAATTTATCTTAGAAGTATTCATTTCAACTTTAATTCAAATTTGAACACTGAAGAGATACTTACCTCTGTAGATTAATTGGTACGTGTTCCAAGAGTTCAGATTTTTACCAAAAAGTGTTTATGCTTAAGGCAGCAGCACAGAATGTTGTCAGTATGGGATTCTGTCCCCACAATTTCCTTTTTATATAATTTGTATCAAAGCAAACCGATAAAAAGGTAAATGTTGGTGAACCTTGAATGAACCACATCCAATGGGTTTGTCCCTCATGCCTGCTCTAAAAAAGGTGAATAGATGATGAATTTATGTGAGGTATGCACTTATTTTTTTTTTTGCTTTTTTTTATCCAACAAGGACAAAGAATCTGTCATGCCTCAGCTCAGTCTTTGAGATATTGCTCCAGAAACATGTCATAAAGTTTGGTTTGAACGTGAGCAATGAATGGAAAAGGTCAAAGGTAAGGACCGTCATGCTAACCCTTCAAAATAATAAATGTAAAAGAAAATAAAGCCTGTATAAAATCATGTCTCAGAGCTCTGGTGCACAGAGAAAAAGGATATTTTTTGTAGGATCTGGTTTCTTGCATTTCTAGTTTTTGTTCTTTTGCAGCCTTGCCAGGTTTTTATTTAAAGCAAAACGTTGAACTGTTTTTCTTTTTTCAAGTTATTGTAGCTTCATTCTTAGGTCTGTTTAGATTTGACCCAGATGCTAATGATAGTTTATTCTAGGTGTATTTTAAACAGGCTTGTCAATTTTTAGCAAGTTATTTATTAGTTTATTTTACTCTGTTCACTGCTTTATTTTATTTTTTAAATTACAATGAATTTTAACTTAGATTAAAACTGAATAAGAAAACAATCATGATCATATGTGATTAACAAATTCTGAAGCAACTTAAGTTTAAGTCAGTCCTGTGATCCAGCAGTTCACCCTTTTAGTGACTCAGGTTAGTTATTGCACTTCCATCAGCCTGACCTCAACAGGGGGGAAAAAACATTTTTATATATTTGGTTTCATAACAGAGAAGAGAAGATTTGCTGAAGTCGAGTAGGAATTCAGGTTTTCCACTCTAACATTTGTTCCCATCAACATAAAAGGAAAGTTTCCACATTTCTCTTGTGCTGTCCCTCAAAAAAGCAAAATAAAACTTTGTGTTTAGGGCAGCTGGTTACAGATGTCTTCTCAATTTATCCTCACCCTGATCTAGACTGTTCTTGTTTTAAATAAACTGTCATGCAGGAGTTCTTTAGTAACTTCCCTCTATTTCCCTACCCGTATATTAGATTGGATCACAGATCTGCAATCTTACTGTGAACACCTGTTCAAGCACAGGATGAGGGAGACGGGGCTGTAAAGCTTGGTGTTGTATGACTGAATTCTTTGTCTCCTTTTCTGAAAGGCAGAACTTGTCACTGACTTGTCGAGACAATTGTCTCTAAAAATCAGCCGAGGAAGGGAAGTACTAACACAGTTCTTCGTCATTCACGGTTTCATCAAAGAAGGAATGGATGTTTACTTTCAGCTGAAGCCCCAGTAGAACGGTGCTAACCTTATCTTCCTTTTCCTTCCTCCTGTCACCTTCGTTTGAGCCCACAGTCCTCACCTGAATCCATTGTCTTCTCCTCACACAAAGTACGTCCAATATGTCTGACTTTAGTTTGGCTGCAGTTTAACTAAAGTAAGTTTCTAGGAAATTACTCAGTTTGTGGTATATTGTTACATTATTCTACTGTTAGTAGATAAAAAAATGTGTTCATCAAATATGTTCTCTGCTGAAACTGGATTCCTGTCAGGAGACCTTTCAAGGTATCTCTAGTGTTTCTCTGAGTCACTGAATGGTTTGTTTTACTTGTGCAGAACTTTATGGTGACCAGTGTCTCCGGTTTCTTTCATCATCTTACAGTAATTGGACATAAATTATTTAAGTTTTGGAGTGGAGTGGTCTTATTTTGTCCAGGGTTTTGGACACAGTATTGACTATTTTTCAGCCTAAGACCAAAATGTGTATTCATATGTTCTGAATATACAATCCCTTACGCTGTAGAGTTGGCTGTTGGCTGCTTGTTTTTGTAAATGTGTATTATAAAACTCCGCTCCGTCACCAAACTGATGGACTTTCTCATTCCTCTGCTGGCTTCTCCCATTCAGCACACAGTCAAGAAGTGTATGTGGGGGGTTTTTTTGTTTTGTTTTTTAATGCTTAAAGTACCTGTAACATCAAACTTCTGTGATAAATAGGAACATATTTTTAGAACGAAAGCATTGATGACACATTGTAAAAGAAAGTCCACGTCGCTAAGATGAACAGTTGTTGAGATATTTGCCTGTGAAGTGATGCACAGTGATGACCAGGTTCAGAAGAACATCTGCCAGTAACGTGACAAAATGGGTAATATTGTGTCTATTTTGCCGTTTTAAATCTAAAAAAGTTTTTTTTTTTTTTTTTTTTTACTTTTTGTGTTTCTTTTCCTGGTAAGAATTCACTTCTCCTTTGTCCCACCCCCTCCCCTTCCCCCACAGGGAGCTGTCCTCAAGACATCAGACCAGCGTAGCCTTAAGAAACGTCAGGGAGTCGAAGCTTATCTGACAGGGAAGGAAATGGAACATGCTGGTGGAGGAATTGCATTTAAATGTTATTATAACCCAAACATCATGAGTCTGAAACTTGCTGATTATTAACTTTAGTGTATATTCTTGTTTGTAAACAAACAGTTTTTGTTTTAACCATGCTTCTCTGTAAGTTGTTTGATGCTTTTATGATAGTTGACAAATAAAATATTGATATTTTAAAAGATATGTGGTGTTTATTGAAAATTATCTGGTTCTTTTTCATCAGGATGCTCTTAGGGAGTTTGAAGATGATGTTCTTGTCTGTGTACCCGGAGGGGGACTCCCTTAGACATTATGAACACTCGAGATAATGGGAAATTAAAAACCGAAAGCATCTGGTTCAGGATTTAGACAGACCTCAGGCAAGTGTCCACCAGTCTGCAAAGAACTGTCTTTGATTTAAGATTTATGTTTCTTAGCTGAAAATTGGGAAGACTTTAAATATTTTGTCATTTGCAGCTTATAATCAACACTGCATGGGCTGAAGAATAATTCTATTATGTTTATTTATAAAAAGCGCCAAGTCACAACAATCGTCATCATCTCAGTGCACTGTGCAAAAAAATCAGTCTAAGGGAGGAAGCTAGCAAATTGCATTGAATCATCACTTCATGGCGGTCTCTCATCCTGAGCAGCACATCGGATACCGTGAAAAGGAAATACTTTTTAAAATTTAACTACGAACCACAAGTAAACCTGCAGTCTGAGAGTGAAGTGCTCTGTTAGGAAAATATGGTTCAATAGGTTCTTTCATATGAGAAAGTTGTTGAGAGCTTTGGATGTTAGAAACAACTTTTAAATTCTATTCTGAATTTGAAAGGCAGCCAATGGTGAAAAAACAACTAAAACTGGAGAAATACGTCTCCATCCAACTCTCATGTCTCAACATCTCAATAATACCTGGGTTTAAGAGATTTAACAATCATTGCGTTCTGTTTTTATTTACACTTTACTCAGTATTTTAACTATAGAAGAGTTAGGGTTGTCTATTTATGGTTATCGGCAGAAAGAAGTTATTAAATGTTTAATTATTTAGAGAGTATGTTTGCTTTTTTTTTCCTTTTCCCATAGTATTTTTTTCCTTTGCAGTGTGAAACTCTTCAGTAGTGATACATTAAAAGCTGAGGAATGTACAGACTGGACTCCCTGACCTTGTAATGGTTTGACCCAGTAGTTCAGGGTCAAAGACGAGCTGCAGAACCCGGACAGAGACGCAGGGGTGGATGCTGGTTAGCATACCTGCGTTCTCTCTTTCTGTACGTCGTCGTGTAATCAGCACTCAAGGTGTGTGAAAACATCTGAGCTGCTACTTGGACTTTTAAATGTGTCACTGTGGTCATTTTGTTACTGAATCTACAGGAAAGTGAGGTTGATGTGAAACAAACAGTTCAGGTTTCGGTTAAATATTAATAGTAAAGCTTTACTCACATTTCCGTGAAGTTAAAAGTGTGATGGTTTTTTGTGGGGGGAGGTCTAAGATCATAAAACCACACCAAAAACATTTGTCAAACTCACATATTTTAGTATTTATTTGAGAACAGATAAGATAATTACCATTCCTATGTGCTGACTGTTGTACCTTCCTTTTCTTTTGTTGTTGGGAATGTTCTTCCTCCGTGAAGTTTCACATGAAGACGCCATGCAGAAAATTGCTGTTTGTGATATGCAGAGAGATGAGAGACAAAAGGCCGGTAACGTGTTATTACTGCCTCCTTTGTGAAGGATAAGGTGTGTGCATTCTTCCATTTCCTATATTTGTGACTGAATATAAACAAAGTTTTCAAAATTCATGAAAAGATTTAGACAATAAGCATGAAACGTGGGTGATTTCTTTAAAAAAAAAAAAACTTAAGGAGTCCAGCAGAATTGGAGACAAAAGTGACCAATTTTTCATTGAGTCTTTATATATTTGTAAAATGTTTAGGAAGTGAAACGTTTACAAATCATGTCAGAAGTAGATGTAACAAAATTTAACTGATACCAGCTATATTTAAATTTACATTTTAGGTCTTTATGTTTCCAACAGCAGGGTTTAAAGCTGCAGTCTTCTTGGACTCGTTTTTCACATCTTCACAGTATCTTAAGTTATTTTTTTTATATTGCTACAAATGTTCTCATAAAATGGAGTCATAAATGGAGTTTTATTGACAAATACATGTTTTAAATGAATTATGATTAGAATAACAATGAAATCTAATACATTTTGCATTAAAGGAGCTGAACCAAAACAAATATGCAAAGAATTTAGTGAAAGTTAAAAATCCATAGCTGGACAGAAACTGGAGCTTAATGATTTTCTCTTGTTCTCTGGCATCCTTTTCATTGAGCTAATCTACAATCATTCTTTCATTCCTGAAAAATGTAGAGTCTTTCAGAACCTGATTTGTGTGCCATAAGGATCCAACTCAACAATATATCAAGAACTCCACGTTAATATTTAGCAGTTAAAGGTTTATCAATTGCTTCTCTTTTGTAACTCCAAACACTTCTCTCTTGCTGCCAAAGGTGAAAGGGGATCATGTTTTCGCCTAGGTCTGTGTGTATTTTTACCTGAAGCATTAGTGATATAACTCATGAAGCTTAATCACTGGATTATTTGGGTTAGTTAGGGTTAATTTTTTTTGTTGTTTTGTTCTTTTTTATTAACAGACTTGGTTAGTGGCAGACAGGAAGGGAAAAGACGCCATCTGTTTCCTTCTATTCATCTGTTGAGATTTTGTTTTTTTAAATCAGCGTGAACATCCTGCCTCCTGCATTTTGCTCCTCTCAAACATGAAGCAGACTCCTGGACAGATCTGTCCTCCATCCAGAATCATCTGTAAACTTGTGCTGGGAGTTATTTCCACCGTACATGTCTGTTAAATGTTAAATTCAGGGGAAATGACGGTCTTTATGTCTGAATGTGTTAGTCATGCAGTCGCACCCTTTTGTGCCCTGAACAGTAAATATAAAACCACAGCTGTTCTGCCAGTTCTTTGAGATTTGCATAAATTCCCCAAATAACCAATCTGCTTCTGTTAGCAGGCGACACATTTACGTCTCTCTGCACCCAAAGTACACTAAGGATCTGAAAGATGTGACTGTTTCAGAGGATGGGGTTAGTGGAAGAGGTCTTGAGGAAGGTGATTAATAGGTAACTGGTAAACTTCCACCTTCACAGATATTTACACACATTTACAGCTCTGCCATTTTTCATCTCTCTTTCTTTTCCTTCCTGCCTTATTGGATCATTCAAAATGCTGGGAAGAATTTGTCACTGGTCTCTTTTTTTTTTTTTTTTTACCAGGGTTGATCTCTGTTTTTCCACACACAGCAACAAATAGATGGTTCTAACAAAGAAAACATAATCTTGTAGCCCTGATTTTTAAAAAATAATTAAAAAACAAAATGAGTGAGGACCGTGGGGTCAAATAGTTCCAGCTGAAGTGTGTGTGTGCGTGCGTGTTTTTGTTACCTGGTAGGGATGATTTCTGACCATTTTACCGATACACACAGCCTTGTGAGAACCTACTGTTCTTTATAGGGACTTTGTTTCAGCTTCTGTTTACATTCTGACTTTATTCTGATCATTAAATATGAACTCTTAGGTGGACTTTTGTCTCCTTTTTGCTCTTTATAGCCACAAACACAAACTGGAGGCTGCTTATAATCCCACCTCTTCAAGGCAAATATCTGTAAATGAACAATAATACAACACAGAAAACTGGGCTCATGGGAAACACCAGTAAATGTGACTTTGTACTTGCTTTTTGCATCACAGATCTCTTTCTGCTTGTGGATCTGGTAACGGTGCGTTTTGTTCCGCTCTGCTGGAGCTGCCCGGCCCAACTGGAAAACTAAAATAGATGAGCGGATGTCCTTCCTGTGATCCAGAAATGATAGGGGGACAATCTGTGGTGCCAGTTTTCCAACTTAATTTCTGTTCTGTCTTTTTATCTTATTTCCAACAGATGATGCACTGAGGATTAGTAAATGTTTCCTCCCCACCTACTGTCCCCATCCATGGACCGGGTCATTATGAAACAGGGAGTCCTCAGCTGACATGAAGACCTGAATTGCTTGAACCTATTTAATATATATATATATATATATATATATATATATATATATATATATATTATTGAATATATT
>JAVKLF010000011.1:18153626-18173170 GCA_034783495.1 Millerichthys robustus | reverse complement strand
ACACACACACACACACACACACACACACACACACACACACACACACACACACACACACACACACACACACACCATGGCCCTGAATACACATGACCCAACAATACAGGCATTCATGCGGACTGGCCATCCCCTGATTAAAGGAACCAGCAGGCCAGCTGTACCCGTGCTTATGTGTGTGCATGTAGAAGCGCATACACCCACGCGCATGCACACACATACACACACACACACGCTTACAAATGCTGCATAATTCAGCCCATTCACAAGGGAGCACAGCAAACTCAGCATGACCTGGCTAGTATAGATTAGTGAGGGAAAGAGGGCACAGAAAGAAAAAAAAAAACTTTAAATCCAGAAAACCTGCGACAGAGAGGCGCGTTTGTGCGTTTACCCACACACACACGTCGCACACACATTTAAACACACATTGGGTATGAAACACAGTTTTGTTACACAAAGTCCTCCACAGCCAGGCGGCTTTACAACTCCAGAGTGATTAAAAAACTAAAAATAATTGTGGATAATCTGTAAAAACAAGTCAATTCAGTATAATTGTATTTACTTACAAGCACGTCTGGTGCTGTGGGGCTCAGTTTGGTTTGGTTCTGATTCTCTCTTGGCCTGTTTTCTGTTGCAACCGAGTGGAAAACCAAAGTCAGGCCAGCTGGCCAACTGATGGTCAAGATCTGCACAAAGCCAACCTACACACTACCCAAATGGCTCACAACAATAGCCCTAACTAACTAGCAGATGGCGACTGTGTTGTGTGTGTGTGTGTGTGTGTGTGTGTGCATGCGTGCGTGCGTGCGTGCGTGTGTGTGTGTGTGTGTGTGTTCTGACCAGTACCAGTAACATGGAGATAGGGAGCTTAGGCAGATAAAATCTACAGCTCTCCATGCAGGTGTTTTCCTTTTAGCAGTCAAAAACTGCGACTGACGACAGCACACACACACACGCAAACACGAGCGTCCGTGTGTATACACACGTGCAAGCGCCAACACACACACACACTCGTGCACCCAGAGTGAGTCCTGGCTGCGGAGGCTGACATCTGACTCCAGAGGGGCCAGCTGGTCTTTCTAGGAGGCTTAACGGTGAATTATCATCCTTCACTAACCCTGCGGCACACATCCCTCGCTCTCGCCCTCCCCCTTTCTCCAAAAAAAAAAAAATCTCCCAACACACACTTTCCTCCTTCCCTCCCCTCTTTTGGACCATCCATCCGTCCTCTCTTGTGGCTGTTCCATTTCTGCCCCCCCACATGTCCCTCTTGTGGTGAATGGGCTTCCCTTCTGCTGCCTCCCGCTTCCTCCTTCTCTACAGTGAAAGACTTCAAGGCCAAAGTCAGATGGTCATTAACCGTGACGAACAGAAGCAATCCTCGCTTTTGCCTCCCCTCTGCTTTACAGCCAAGGCCACTCTGTGTGAAAAGCTGATATTCACAAAGACAACAGGGAAGCAGAAACATTACATGTGTCTAATGTGATTTTGGATCATTTATAAAGGTTTGAGGACATTAAAGACGCTGGGTTTATTTTGATGATTTATGTACAGGAGAAGTGCTGCTTAAGTTTCAAAATGAAGTCCTAAACAGACGAAACAGAAAAACGTCTTAAACAATTCAGCTCACTTGTATTCGGAGAAATAATCTGTGAGAATGAATTAGTAAATCATCCCAATCCCCAGCTTCCTGAATTCCACAGTCATAAACGGATCTTCTCTCCTTTCTGTCTGTAAAGTAAAGCTGCAGCAGTGTACCGCTGAGCTCCACAATCAGTCTGCAGAGTGATTAAGAGCTTCAGCGGTTTTAAGGAAAGGCTCAAAAACGCTTTCAGAATAAGGGCAAAGCCTTGGTGACCGTCCCGACCAACAAGGCTGGAGTTGATTAGTGTGTATTGTTGAGTACCCTGAGACGACCCCAGGGACCACTGGGGCCAAACTCTGGCTCTGGTCCCAGCTGAGGAGGAGTTTGGGCTTGTTGTAACATCTGTGGGGACAATTAGGAGTTTTAGCTGCTAAGCTATGTGAAGTCTACAGCACTGGTTTGAGGTTTTTCAGTGTCTTCATGTCTTGCATTTTGGAGACATAACAGCTGATAACCCAGAGAAGTTTGTTTTTTGTCACATTTCCCTAAATTGGTGAGCCAACGTAAAAATACAGAGCACAATTTTTAATATTAATATAGTTGTCATTTTATAGGTAGGTGACTTGAATTGATTTTTCTGTTGCACTTAATTAGTTATATTGGTTACGGTTGGATTCAAACTATACATGTCTCCTGTTAGAACAGAAACAAATCAAGATACAAAGAAAAGAACGTAGAGGAAGCACCAGGACACAAAAACAACAAACCTGAACCCAATTCACGAAGCTGTTTTTTTTTTTAAAAGGATTTTGGTAATGATTTAAAGTCCCCCTCGGTCTTGAGACCAAATGCTTCTCATCCCTTCTTGACATTTACTTTTTTTCCCGCTCTGCCTCGGCCGTCTAACTCGATTAGGTCACCGAGCTAAAACGTGTCGACAACCTGGACACAGGAGTCAACAAGGTAAACAAACGGGGATGAACACGCCGCCGAGGCAGAAAGCAGTGCGAGACCGATCAATTGACCGATCAATAAGACAAAGAAGCTGGAGCGGGAGTTCTGATATCGCGGTGACTTCTGCACGTTGTGAATTCAGGTGTGCTGTGATGAATCCTGGCAGCAGAATGTTTCTTATCTGAGGCTGCTGTGTCCTAACCTTACAGAACACACTGCTATTTTAGCTCCCGGGTCAAACTCCAGGCACATGGGCCAAATCTGGCCCTTTACTTTTTTATCCAAACCCAAAGGTCAATACTTTAAATGCGAAATCGTTTTAAGGTTTCCCTATTTGTCACTAGATTTAGTG
The DNA here is from genome assembly GCA_034783495.1 of Millerichthys robustus. NCBI lineage: Eukaryota > Metazoa > Chordata > Actinopteri > Cyprinodontiformes > Rivulidae > Millerichthys > Millerichthys robustus. The sequence goes on along the minus strand of JAVKLF010000011.1, from coordinate 18,170,279 downwards.
CATTCTTCTCCGAACAGTTAGCAACTTTCAAGCCAAGAACATTATTTGATTTTGGTGTGGGAGGAGCAATAAAGAATTTACTTTAATTATCATTTTCTGTCTTCTGTTCTTATTTGGACATCAAATATGTGAAGGTTTAATGAGGGCTTTCATTTTTTACCTAATTTGGTGGATTGTGATCAAATGTATCTCTAAGATATAAAACATTAAAACATTGTTGATAGAGAGTAAGGCTTTAAAATGAATGCTAATGATGAGTCTGTCTCAATTTGATCTTTTTCTTTATCCATTAGGTTATGTATGTCCTAAATGCTACATAAAGCACAATTTAGAGAAGGTTATTTGTATTTCTATAAGACTAACTTGTTATGCAACCTTGCTTAAATAAATACTTATAGAAATTGGTTCTCAGCTTAGTTTTGAATTTTAGCCCACTTGTGTAACTGAGTTTGTTTTCCATGTTTTTTCATTAGTGAACAACCCTAAATCTGTATTAAAAAGGCCAACCGGCATATTACATTATGGTCTAACATAATCTCTCGTTGCCCAGTGAGATATGGTTTCAGTCACTCCCCCATAACCTTACAAATAACGTCAAGTAGCAAAAAGTTACCTATAAGATGCCAAAATATTTAGCAAAGCTAAAGCTCTCGGAACTGTTTTGGTCGGTCCCTCAATAAAAATAAAAAAAATTCACATTTCACAATTTAATATTTGCCTAATAAAGAAATAACATTTGTGCTAAGTTTTATCTACGAATCCCTGAATTCATCCAGGTGCAACACCCTGGGGAGGGGACACAACGGACCTCTGACTGCGAGCCACCCAGGAGAAGAACCTGACTTCACTGATGCTACAGAGAATAAAAACAAGCACGGCAGACATGTTCCATTGGCCACATTTATATCATACCAACCCTGTGATAATGTGCTAAGTCCATCAAGATCCAGACTGTAATGAGCATGACTCAGACTGAAATATAAATTCAAAGGACTCTACCATAAAGAAATCTGTGGCTGAGAGAATAAAAGAGCAGAAAAAAGAAAAAAAAACGGTGAGAGAGAGTCGAAGGGGGACGCAGCTGGTGGCAGCCAGAGGACCATCTGTTCATCACTCTATCAGTGCGCACACACAAATACTCTCCCTCTTCAGTCACGCTCACACACACATGCGCACACAATGCACCTACAGCGCGCTTCTATTTCCTCCCTATTGCAGCTTATGTTGCTTTCCTGCGTCTCTGACACTTGATGCTCTGTGAGACAACCTTCCATCGCAGCAGTCTGCGTCGTTATTCTCACCGTCTGACACCCACAATCCAACAGCTCGGCCAATCAATGTTTGTGTTCACCTCAGATTACATGGACTTAATGCTCCGCTACAACACAACGTGTGACAAAAGCGCAAAAACTGGCGATATTTGCCTTTAAAACGACACAATTCGTCATCTTTCTGTCTGGAAAACTGAAACATATACACTGTTTCACATTGAAAACACTTCCTATCCTTTGATCGTGTTTAACTCCGCAACTGTGTTTATGAATTGATTGTAAAGATATTTACTGAGAAAATGTATTTAATGTTTGTGGGTTTCTTTTTTGCACAGTAGCCCTTAAGTTACTCACCGTACATCTTCCCTTCATCCGACAGTATAATCTTCCTTCTCCCACACGGCGGGTATATGGCCAGGGCTTCCTGGAAGCTCTGCTCGATGTCCGGGCTCCAGACCCCCTCGGGGTCCCCATCCATGGTCTTGTCCCCTCCTGAGTCACTCAGTCTGTCCATGTCCTCCCCTGGACTCTCACTGCCGCTCCAGCTGCTGCGCTCCATGCTGGCTGCTAACCTTGTCCAGCCGATGTGCCGTCAAAAAAAATCAGGCTTAAATTAACAACAGCGGAAATAATTTACTCCAAAGATGGGGAAAAAGTGAACGCCGACAGCTGCTGGTTGACCAAAAGGTAGCTGGGAGTGGCGACCACCAGGAATGATGAGACAAATCAGCAGAAGAAGGAGAACCCGGCGCCAAGACGAAAACCTGCAAAAACATATATATATATATATATAAAACAATATCAAATATCTGAAGCCAATTTAAAATGATCAAATATAAACCATCTTTTTTTAATACACACAACACCTGGTAATGAAAATAAAGATAAACACACACACGTGGTTTTTATAAAATGTTTATAAAAACTGTTGCTTCCTGTTTTTTTAATAGAATAATTTTTTCCAATTGTCACGTTCCTTGAAATACATCAAATGCTTTATTTTGTTTTAGTTTTCAGGAAAAAAATTGTCCTTTTGACTTCATGTAATGTCACACGTATCCTTTTTTTAATTTCTGATGTTCTTTGCAGAGCAGCAACACGTTTACTGCAGGTCAGGAGGGAAGCCTTCAACTCTCAGCTGATCAGACTTTAACTTTAAACAAACAACACACTGTGTACGAGAAACAACAAAAAAATCCTCCTTTAAAAAGGTTATCACCTGTCGCTTCACACCAGAGCTTCCAACTAAAATCAGCTCCCCCCTTAAAATGAAAGAGCTGTAGCCATTTCGGTCAAGCCCTGTAAATGACACAATCTCTTGAAATATTGCGAGATCTCATAAACCCCAGAGAATGTATGATGAATGACTCACGGCTACTACCACACCACAGCAAAGTGTCAGCTCGACATCGGTAAAAATCTGACTTTCAGCCGTAATTTCCGACATTCAAAAGGCAGGAAATGCAACAGAATGCTGTCCGACTCCACCGTTTGTTGTTAAACAAGAAAGGCTTTAAAGAGGAAAACATCCTGAATCCCAGAAGAACTGATTATCTGATCCTCCAGCTGCTCAGCAAACAGCTGGATCTCTGTTCCACTTTTTGATTTCCGGCTTGTGTGACAGAGCTGTGATCCCTGCACCCCCAAAACAAAAGCCAATTTTTCAGTTCTTCTCCCACCTTTTCTGTGTGTTTATGTACATCTTCCTTTAGGCAGCCTTCGGTGCAACACGTCTTCAGCCTGTATCCCAGCTGCAAATTACTGCTCCTTTTCACCGCGGAAATTGCCTATTTTGTTAAAGCGTTGTGGTACATCCACATAAGTGGAACGGGGAAAACGAAGGACAGACAAACCGAGAGCTACTACACACAAGAAGCAAGCTGATTTTGGAGGTGGGGAGGGGGAGAGAAAGCGAAGGGGGTTGCCAGCTGCCTACAATTCTTCTAAAATCCCCCCACAGTAAACAGCGAGGCTGGCGCTGTAACCGCCACGCTCACACACACACACACACACACACAGACATATGCGCACAAACGCGGAGAAACACACACAATTACAGTGCCAGCCCCTCGGGCGAACACATGTCATGTTGTCTGGTCTTCTACTGTTCACACTTCCCATGTAATGTCCCTCGCCACAGCCTGAACAGGCCCGCAGTGTGAACTCGGCCTGTGTGGGGCTAATTTTAACACAATTACACTCCACAGTACACGCACACATGCAAGTGAAGCATGGAAGGCAGCGGGCAACATTTTGAACACATTTTAACCTTGTCTGTAAAAGTGTGAGCGCACCCCACACACACACACTTTTTAACACCTGAGGGAAAACACTGCATGAAAACATCCCCTGCCTGAGACTCACAGGCACGAGTCATGAAGAGGATCTGCTAGTTCACCAGAGTCTGTCCTCCACTCAGTGGGGTGGGGGGCAGGACCCGGTCCGATCCTTACAGGGTTAGAACGTGACGACGATCTGCCCGAGCAGAACGACTGTAGGATCCGTGGGGCACATTCTATCGGTTATTGTTCTTTGATATGTGGCGGTTTTTCCACACTGATCGCCTCATTCACTGAACGCCCGCCCCGTGGACGCAGCAATCAACCAATCCTAACATACTACAGTCAATGTCAAGGAGTTCTAATTCAAGTTGGACTGAGAAACAGAAATCGAAATGAACGTCATGGCTCTTGAGTGTTTCACAGAAGCCTCAACAGAAAAACCTGATCGCAGGTGGTTCCACGTTCTCTGTCTGGGCATTCCTCTGACAGCAGCTCTTCAGAACAACCAGTCTGACCAGTTCAGCCTGAAGCTCTCATTTGGTTTTCTTTTAATTAGGCCGCATTCCTTACGCGAGAGGGAAAATAAAGCCACGCGTGTTTCTAACATTCGCTGATGATGTCAGGAGTCAGAGAGCGGAAACGAAACGAACGAACAACAACGAACAGTTTGGTTGTTCTGTTTTCGGCCCGAGCTGCCCCGATGGCACAAAATCCTAACTGCAGTAGTCTGATTTAAATTTGTCTTTATGAAGGTTTTGGTTTCTTCTCTTCTCTCTCTCTTCTTTTTAAACAAGGAACAGGAAAAAAAACTTCTAATTTTTAGAGATTTAACAGAAATAAAATGTTCTACGTTTTTGCAAGACTTTATTTTGTGTTGATTGGGAAATTTAAAAAAAACTAACTTATTTGTGTAAAAGTTCAAATCCGGGATGTTTTTGGTTAACTGGTTTGACAATATGAAGAGCGTGAGCTAGAAGACAAAGAAAAACATGGTTGGTGGGTTTGGTTGGTCATCTTTGAGGTTTGTACAGAAGTTCCTTTAAGAAATTAATCAAAAAGCTAACCCAACACTCAATGAATGGTTCTGAGTCAAATTAATCAAATCCAAAAGCACTGACAAATATCATCGAGAACTGTTACTGCCTTTTTTTGGCTAACTGTAAAATTTGACTTAGACTTATCAAAGGTCCAAAGCAAAGGTTATTTTCTGTTTTTTGGTGGAGAAGTGAAGTTTATGTTTCAGAGTAAAAGCATTCCTGCTTTCAGACCATCCAATAAAAACTCCTCCACATCAAGCTAAAAAATCTAAACCTGCTTCAAAATATAAAGCTATTGAAAAGTGGAAATTTTCTTCCAACTTCAAACATTTCTTCACTGTAGAAACATTTACAAAACCTTTGATTTCTAAAAGGTCCAAACTGAAGCGTTTCGAACGAGCTTTAAACTTTGTTGACTCAAATTTAAAATGGTTTTGGACCAATAAAACATCCGTGGAGCAGAGTTAAATCATCAAAGATAAAAACGTCTGATAAATATTACAACTAGATTGTGAGGGCTGGGATTCTTATTGAAGGTCAAACTGTAAATTAATAAAAAAGTTTCACTTGCTGACTGTCACAAACCTTACATTCAACACAAGATGCAGTGCAGTTCCTCTAAAGGGGTTTTAATAGAAACATTTTTTAGTAAATTATAACAAATACCAGAAGCAGAGAAAACAAAAACATCTGAGTAAACAAAATGCTGACAAGGTTTGTGTTTAAAGCACGAACACCTTTCAGATAAGATCCATTCTGGGTGCCAACGCTTGAGGGAAAGAAAAATCTGGTATTGAACCGCTAATGGTTTTTCCCATCAAGCTGCTAACGATGGTTCTGAAATATAGTGAAACTTCCCCAATGAAACAGTTGTTCTGTTTCAGCTGTAAACTGTGCACCATAAAAGCAGTGGGAGGGAGCCAAAAACTGTAAAGTTGTGGAGCCGACAGCTCAACAATGAGCTTGAACTTGTTGTAAGGGGCCGTTAAGTCGAGCGAAGCAGATGACTCGGGTCATAACTTTCTTTAGCTTTCCTTTTCTTTGTCACTTAAATCAACTAGGTTACTGTCGGCTGACTTTTCCTTCCCAGATTCGGTTCTGTGCCAGTTTATGGAGGATGGCAAAAACTCTTTACTGCACCTGTTTATACTGAGTGAAGGCCAGTTTATACATAATTATTATTCATTAACACTGTTTCCTGTAAGAGGGAGCAGCAATGTCATCTTGTGGAAAACTGGTCCTTAACCGACCATCTCACAAACTTGCTTCAGAAACAGGAAGTGGCTCCTTCCATCAGCTGAAACGTTCTAATCGCTGTAGGTCTTGTGCAACGGGGCGGCCTTACCTAAAGGCTGACGAATCCCCCGTAATGTCGAGCTTTTAGATTTGAGTGCAAATCCCAGAGAAGAAAGGAGGTTAGGCCGAAGAACTACAGATGAAATGTGAGCGTTCCAGGGGCCCAGCAGCAGATGGATGCTGGAGAAAAGAGATTCGTCACACAACAATCGACCGTGAGTAGAGTGACTCCTCCACACCCCTGTACCCCCTCCTCTTCCTCAGCAGGCAGGCAGGCAGGCCCGGGCCTCTCCAGCCGGGACAGCAGGCCTCACCGTGGCGGTGCCCGCCCTCAGGAGAACACACACGAGGCAGGCAGCCACAGTCCTGCAGCTGCCTTCAGCTCTGGTGCTCCCCTCCGTCCCTCTCACATCCACCTCCATCAGGAGCCAGAAACACAGACGTGTTTGAGATCTTTCACCTCCTTCTGTTATTCCCCTCCAGAGCGTTTGTTTCTACAGTGCAGACGCTTTAACTTGAGGAGCGCTCCTCTAAGTGCTCAGTTCACATACACTTCCACTTGTCAGTGTTTTACTGCTGTTGTTCTCACAGCACAGAGAATTACCCACAACCAGCGGTGATGCTTTATGTTTTTTTCTTTTAAAAGTGTATATATTTTTACTGTGCATCAAGGACTGTTTCGGCGCAGCATTTATTTATTTATTTTATGAATGTGCAAATGAGACTAAAGCGTTCCGTCTCTGGACAGACTCAGGGGTACCTCATTTATCTTGCCACTTTAAGAGGCTCCAACGCAGGCGTTCACAAGGTAAAATCCTTCAAGAACACTTCATGTTATTCAAACTGCATTTAAGTTTGACTATTTCAGTCCGAGCTGTCCCTGAACACCACAAAGACGACTCTGTATGACACCAATTCCCGAAATTTTAGTTCTTCTTTTAATTGTCATCACGGAGAGCGCTTTTAAAGGTCGTATTTCCAAATGAAATGAGGGGTTACTAAGAATGGCAAAAATGAATTTACTCAATAAATGTGTGAAAGTACAAGTTTGAGGCACTTCAACTACAATAAAATCTTTCTTTTATTGCAATTAAATGTTTAGTTTCAACAATCTATTGTGTTTTTTTAATATTTCAGGCACGTTTGGAGGTTTATATTAGACTTTTACTACAGTATAATACTTTCACACTGTTTTACTACTTTTACTGAGATAATCAAGCGATTTCTTTCGCTCGTTTATTTTAATGTAATAAAGTCATTCTCACAACAGCGGCAACCATGAAGGACAACCGTCGGAAAAAATACCGCCTTTCAAAACGGAACGCAACTTGATTTTCTGCTTTTGTCGAGGCGTGAACCGAGTTAGTTCTGATGAGGACGTTTGTCCTTTATGTGGGCGGGAGTTTTCAGGCAGGTTCACACCTCTGGAGAGGCATCAACGCCACGATCCACTCATACGTGACAGAGTGACCCACAAGCAGGGATGGAGGTCAACATGAAAAAAAAAAATCTCTTCTACGCCACCGCACAAACATCAGCCGTGTGAAGCTTTGGTTGAGAGCACATCTAACTGTAGGGTGACTAAACAGCTGCGTCAGGTAATAAGGTTTGGCAACTGAACAAATATATCCACCCTCAGTAATTGGAGTCCATCAGGTGGTTGTTTTTTTATCTATATTAAGATTTTCTGCATTATTTGGGCTTGAGTAATTGCACCAGATGCAGCTTAAAATTTATGGTCCTACAAATATTTCAGTTTTTCCTGCAGGTTCTGACTCCGGGGAAGCATCGAGCTTAACGACTTTTCAGGCTCATCATTATGAACACTATACAAATAATTTCCAAACTAATCATAGTGTGTGTGTGTTTTTTTCTCCAACCTGTTTGAATGGAGATGTAAATCAGCTCTGTGCTCCATCACTCGTGATTTTTGTCTTGGCGCTGACGCACATCTCTGCTTTTCAGATTTTATAATTCAGATGTGCTCGGTTTCAGCGAATCCATCTCTGATCAATTCATCTCGGACAATACGGAGAAAAATAAGTCCCCCTTTATCAGAGTCTTGAGTTGATTAGATCTGACCTTTGTGTGGTAAAACACACAAAGACAAATGCTCAGTGAACCGCACTGGGAAGCATCACCGGTAAGAAACCAGCGAAGCTTCTTTTATTCGTTCCCACTGCTAATACACACTTGAGAAAGACAGAGAGACTTGCTTTATGAGTGGGGACAAGGCTGTGATTCACAGAATGCTGTTTATTATTTCACCATCTCTTCTCGGAGGCATTACCATTTATGCACACACTTAGTAATCGCTCATAGATTGCACACTGATACAGTGAAGGGCTTATTTCCTCCTGGAAATGTGATGGTTAAAGGGGTTTAGCAAGCAGCTCCTTGCTCGTCTTCTTCTTCTTTAAGAGTTTTTGCTGACTCAGACCGAGCCATTATCCAGTCCCTTCCTGGTGGATTAGTCATGGGGGGAGGGGGGATGTCTCGTGTACACCTTCATGCACAGACACACACGAGACAACACGCTCCACCGGTGGAAAAGAGAGTCCTGGGGAGGTTACAGCAATACCAACACCATTTAATAAGTGAGAACACAAGAGCATTGTGCCGAGACTGAAGCCACGTGAGCTGCGTGTGTGTGTTGGTGTACGAGTCTCATCCAACACCTTGTAAAGCAGCATTGTGCAGCTGCATAAACGTGAAAAAAAAAAAAGGTACAGTGACCTCCATCTCCCCCATCTCTCAACCACAATTACATCCTCTAGCCAACACAGGCTCGCTCTCCTCCGCTCTGTTCCGAACACACATTCAAAATGAATTAGCCCCTGAACTGTGTTTTCCATCGGCGGTCCATTAAAACTTTGGTGTTGCTTTATTTAGACAGATGCAGGTTAGGAGGCAGGCAGTGTGGCGGCTGTGCATCTTGTAAACATGTGTCTGTGTAGCAGGGTTTTCAACAATTGAGCTGGCCTATCAGCAAAGCTGCCAGATTATTTTTTTTTTCTTTTTGTTTTCTTCATCCACATCTGAGATTTTGGCTAAATCTAAATTTTGGCGAATCGAACGGATTACTCCTGCATGTTCATCTACGGGCGGCGACTAAACAGAACTAAAATAATCAAACTCCTAGCATGAAATGCTTCAGGTGGTAGCATTCATCTGAATTCATCAGAAATGAAGACTGTCAAACTAATAACGTAGCTGAATATTTAATGGTCACTGGTTTTTTTTTACTGATAGAGTTTCAAGCAAGGATGCTCCTGAAATCCCCAATTCATTGGCTGGGGCCATTTTGGTATTTGGTTCCATGTCAAATTTAGGAACAAAGTTTAAGTAAACTATAAATAGCAAATTATTTTGTGGTCCTGCAAAGTAAAACAAATGACTTTCAACTTTCTAAAAGTTCCATAGCTGACTGTACTGAGTAAAATTGCTAATAAGCTCCCAGCTTCAGCTCCATCAAGGCAGCAACCGGAAAAGAGCATTCAATTGCTAAGAGCTCCGTTTTATTAATTAGGAACGATTTAACGTTATATTTCATCTTTTAAACGGTAAAAAGACTCGTCAGCTCTAATGGAGGATCAAATTTCACTTCTGTTTCATTTCCTGCTGCTGTTGCTAATGGCATCTAAACAACACAAAGTTGACTGAATTACTGGCAAACGTTATATGGAAGCTCGGGGGAAATTTCAGTCCAATAAAGTTTTCCTAGTTTGTAGTCGAATTATTTATACTTAAAAAAAAAAGAAGTGATCTGACTGTGCACTGAGTTAAAATGTTACCAGTAAGAAGAAAACCAACCATGAGTAATTTCCTGCAGAAACTAAGACTGAGCCAACGGCAAGGAAACCTTCTTCCACCGTGGGAGTACCGGAGAGCTGGGCGAGTGGCTGCTCCACTCTGTGGCGTGTTATCATATCAATTCCTCCAGCCGGGAAAGTAGACAAGAAAAAGTTGAAATCAAGACTTCCTGCTCAGTTCCTGCTGTGGTCAAGAAACAGGAGGGTTGATTCTGACTTCCCAGTGGGAGGGAGGTGCTTTAATCCATTTATCTGCTTGGAAATGAAACCAAGACAGGATCTTCATGCTAAAGCAGGAGGCTTTTAAAAGACAGTTTGAGATTAAATGTGTGTGTTCGTTGTTTTTTTTTTAATACGGCATCTTAAAACTGTTTAATTTGCTGCAAAAACTGCTAAACTACTACATCGATTTGCGTTATCTGGTATTATAGTTCAAGACAGCGACTAATCGTTACCTTTCACACTGTTTTTACTTATTTTCTCCTGATAGCAAAAGACCGGATAAATGTGTTTTTTTGTTTGTTTGTTTGTTTTTGTTTTTAAAACGAAGATCTGTACTGGTCTGGAAATAAAAAACCACTACAACATACAGGAAAATCTGTGCAGCAGTACCACAAAAAGGTAACTTCTGCTTCAAAGAATCTAAAGAGTTGCCAAAAGTTTAATCCCAGAGTTTATTTTATCTTTTCATTTTCTTGTCTCTACGTCCATTGAGATTTTAGGTTGATAATACTATTTTGGGCTGTATCTGCCTGGTAACAAAATATCTCACAAACCACAGAACAAATTTGAACAGAACTTTTCTGAATTTCTGAAACGTCTGGAGCTGATTCAGTTTTGGAGTCAACTCATTCAAGATGGCCGGCACGACATTAGACAAACACAAAGATTTCTACAACTTAGTCAATTTCACAAATATAGCAGTAATAGCTGAGAATATAACCTGCAGGTTTATTTATTTAGGGAGAAATTTCCTTTCTTCTTCTTTTTTTTTTTTTGGGACTTCTACAAAATGTTCACCGGAGCAGATAAAGCAAAACCAAAAGGTTCTTGTGGACACGAGACTTGAGCTGAGAGTTCAGATGGTGAGACGGGAGCCGAGGCGGTCAGACGAGCCGGTACAGGATCTGCCGACCTCCTGCTGCCAGAAACCAACCCCCCCCACCCCCAATCCTTTCTACACCAACACCCCCAATCCCTCACCCCACCCAGAAGGATGCCCATTGTTCCCCCCATCCTCTAAACAAAGCCTGTCCCCTCCCCACCTAACCGCTTCACCCCCTCATGCCAAACACACACAAAAAAAAAAACACTCAGCACTGTTGCTCTACTAAACCGGCTCCGCTCGCTAAATTTCATTACAAGCGAGCTCGGCCTCCCACTCCACCTTCGCACCCCTCTTTTTTATTTATTTTTTTTTACAGTTTCTATAACCTCTGACTGGAATCATCTGAAGCAGAGCAACATTGCAAAGGAAAAAGACTTCCTGTTGGCACCTGTGGATTCATCTATCAGACTCCTCACACGGCTCTGATGTAGTCCTAAAAGATCATCGGAATCTAAACAAAGTGCAGGGTCACGAGACTTCGTCTCATGCCAGGAGGATTTTCCTTTCTAATCCCAGCCCATAGACAATCTGCGATTCTGAGAGACAACAGATGAGACATGGAGAAGGAGGAGGAGGAGGAGGAAGGCTGCGAGCCGCTCCAAACTCCACCATATTGCAGCAGCATTGGTGAAGTAGTTGAACACACACACGAACGTGAGCGCAAACACAGCAGTTGTGACTAAAGCACACAGGGAACATATGGTGCGTCCTCATCCAGCAACGCCTGTTGCTGCTGCAACAATGAGGCTTGGATGAGAGGGAAACACACACACACACACACACCAAATGGTCGTTAGTCAGTGGATCTGCGTTGCTCAGGCCCAGAACAAACGCCTGCAATCTGTACCGCCCTCCTTTTTCAACACACAGTCTCCTGGCCTCTACAGGTGCATGGAGGACTCAAAACAGATGTCAACGGACTGGAGACAAGGAGGAGGAGTGAGGGGGAGGGTGTTTGCTCAGAGTGACTGACAAAGCTCTGTACACTCACGAGCTTAAACACAGCAGAAACAATGACAAGCACGCAAACACCTTTCCTTTTTTTTTGGGCCTGTTACACCGCCAGCCAGGGCAGACACTTTCTAACAAACGTACCTAAGGTTTAAATAAATGGTGTAGAAGAACACATTCCTTCTTATAATTGTTGATTAAAGTATGCAGATAAAAGTACTTTGTTTACGTTGAGTGTGTACCTGCACTTCAGGGTTACGTATCGATATTTAAGCCCTCCAGCACTGTTTGATATGGTTCAGAACATTTTTTATGTGAGTTCCTAATTTTCCAAGAGTCTCTTTAATGTTTAAAAGCATAAATAAAACCCTTTTTTATTTCTTTTTCCCTTAATATTAAAAAGAGTTAAGTCTCAAACACAGTTTCTGGTAAAACTACAACAATAAAGGAGAATTTACTATTTCTGTTATATTAAAACATAATGACTTCATTATTACAGTTAGATTTTTTCAGTCTGCTAGTTCGTCAAAACAAGGTGAATATTTTTACACTATGACAAAAAAAAACAAGGATTAAAAACATCCCCGGTAATAATTTCACTCTGTATATGTCTTGTCATTAACGAACAGAAATGAAAACCTTATTAAGCCACACAGACCCACTAATATTCCCTGAATTCTGATCCTTTTATCCGACATACCTCCCAACATATGACAAACGGATTACTGTAGCAGAAGAAGAGCATCTGCCCTGTTTTCATCCTACAGGCTGTAATTTTCTCCAATAATTACATTGTGGTTTGGCCTGCGTTGCCACAGATCTCAGGCTATAAAAGGACAAGAGTAGCCCTTTAATCAATATTTAAGAAGGAAGTACAAAACACAACTATCAGCTCAGATGGTGGCTGTGAAAAGCGAAGGAGCTGAAAGATGGCAACTACACATCATTTCAACCCTTAAATTACCAAGGAGCGTTTATTTTGGCGAGGATTTAATAAAACTGTAGCATAAAAACTAATCACGCAGAAAAAAATTAACCATAAAATGTGAACCCTATATAGAAAATTGATTAAAAATCTGTTTAAAAGCCTATAAAGTGTCTGTTCGCTCAGAGAGCTGTCGTCTCCAGCAGGTAAACAGTGATATTTGTGAGGAGGTGGACCGATTACGGCTTTCTATCTACATCGGTCTTCAAAAGTCACAGTGTCCAAACCTCTAGATTTTTATGCTGTATTGTTTCTTCAGTTTAAATGTTGTTTATTATCAAATCACAGACAAAGCAGACCCCTCCTCACCCTCCATTTGGTTTTTGCAGCTTCACTCTACTTGTTGCTCCAATCTGTTGTGTTCGGATGGCCGAGGGGAGAAATCTCCCAAACCTTAATGTGCATTTTTTTTTTTTAAAAAGGACATTATTTATTTGTTGTACCATCTATCTGCTGGACAACACGGTCAGTCGTGGTTTGTTTGCCAGAGAAGCAACACCTATCTTTCTTTCTTTTCACAGTTAGCCCCGTTGTGAAACAAACGTTCACAACCAGCTACAGCAGATAGCATGCTAGAAGGTGAAATATATGCAGCCGACTGCTACAGAGGCTAATATCCAGCTGATTAATAACTGACATTAGCTCATCAGGCTCTCGACATTAGGTAGGGCAATACAGCAGAGGAGAAGGAACCGGTACGATAAAATTAGAATTATAAATAAACTTAGGGCTGCACAATATTAGAAAACATTACAATGTGCAATATTATTGCTCGCAATAATAGGCCTAATATCAGTGGTAATAAACTCATATTTTCCTCTCTCTTCCCTTTTTCTTCTGTCTGTTGACACAAATATATATTATTAGCCTGCAGAACATAACTGTAGCTTTGAATAAAACAGATTATGATTTATTGCAGTTCGTTGTCCTGATATTGCCTTTACTGATATTATAATGACAATAAGTTTCCTATATAGATGTTGACTTTTATTACATTAAATTCAAAATTTCTAAATTAACCAATGATCAAAAATGAGTGCAGGACCAAACTGACATTAACTTTACTGTCAACATATTCCATTTAACATAATGTGCCTATAATCATTATCATGCAATTTGGATTATTTTTAGCAAGCAAAGGTAAAAGTGACCGGGTTTTAGCTTTTAAATAAAATTCAATAAACGAGGTGATGCATTTGACATATTTGCATTAACACCGTGAAACCCCGGGTTTGTTTTGTTGCCCCCTCGCACCGGCCTGTGGAGGAGAAGACCCCGCGGATGCAACAAGTCTCCCCTTCACTCCCAGCTTTGTGGCGCTGCTTCCCGGCGCTGCCTCCCGCTCCACACCGTCAACCGGCGGGCAGAAAGCTCACGTGTTCCTCCGTGGGATCGGACAGGAAAACAAGTGGCGCTCGGGAAAAGGTTTGGCGTCTCCGGGAACAGAAAAGCGACATAAAACTGGAGCGAAAGCGACATCTGGGAACCTCCGCGCGGCAAAAAATAAATAAATAAATAAATAAATAAGGATTAATCGGCTTTTCGGACTTGTTTAACAACCACACGTGCTGTTTTTTTTCTCGGTGTTGTATTTTCAGCTTCACTGCTCACTTCAGGGTTTTACAAACAAACCAAAACGTCCGGTGTTTTTTTTTTTTTTTTTCTCAGACGCGCAGAATGAAGAGGAAGAGGAGGAGAGGTGGGGGTGAGAGAGGGAGGGAGAGAGAGAGAGAGAGAGAGAGAGGAAGGAATCCTGCTCGGGGGAACTTACCTCGATCCAAACGCCTCTTTTTGTACGCTTTTAATTCCCCAACACTTTCCCACGGATCCGAGGCGCCGCGGCACCGGGAGGAACCTCGGCCCAACTCCTGAAGTCTCGGCTCGGCTCGGCTGTGACGAGAGCTCCGGCGCGCGGGGTGCGTAAAATATGCAGCGTCCGTCCAAGGATGCGAAATATGCGCGGAATGGGAGCAGGAATGAAATGCACGCAGCGGACTGAGTTGACTGGGGCGGGGTGAGAGGGGGCTGGCGTCACCCTGGATGAAACCGAGGGAGAGAAGGGAGGATGGGTGAAAAAAAAGGAAAGGGAAGGAAGGAAGGGAGGGAGGGAGGAGGGCCAGCGGACTGTAAGGGTGCGTTCAACAACAAAAGAGAAAGAGTGCAGCGCCTAAACTCCATTCAGGAGGAGGAGGGTCCAGATAAGACAGTCTGTTGTGCCTGACTGACAACGAATCAGATGAGCTGAAACTGGGGGGGTCCTGAAAGCGGCTTTTTATGAGTTCATTTAAAACAAAAACTTTTTTAGAAAAGAAAAGTTCACACTTAATAGGCTAATTTCTTTTTGCACTCAGAAAGCAAAAGAACAATCTCTGGTTTTCATTCACTCAAAACTCCTGGGTCTTCAACGACCGGACTTTGGGTGAAATTTGGACCCTACGCTCAACAGGGTTAGGGTTTTTTTTGTTTGACCAGGGGTGCCACGGAATGGGGGGCTGAGAGGGGCCACCATCAAAGGAACTGGCAGTTCCTCCACATGCACATGAACATTAATATTCCACATTTTCTGTTAAAGACGTTAGTATAACGTCTTGATTGATTCAGGAAATAAATGTCCGCCCCACTAACATTTATGCCCAGGATCCGCTGATGTAGAACAAGCCGCTGTAGAACAATTGAATTATTATTTTTCTAAATGATTTGAAACTGAAAGGCCCATTAAAGTCAGTTTGCTCACAGATAATCTTTGTCAGCTTTTTTGGTTTCCACCCCTTCGGATCCCAAAGAAGCCACTAAAGACCTGAAACACTGGTGAGAACATTTGCTTTGAGTGCAGTTTGTGTAAACAAATCTTTGCAGATCATCAGAACTTTAAGTAAATTGTCCCAGCTCCTTCAGACCTCACAGATTGTTTTGGAGAACATCCCTCTGGGCTGCCAGAGACTCCTCTTTTCAGACAGAACGTAAAAAGAAAAAAACAATCAGTCTCCCTGTCTTTCTCTCGAGTCTTTGAATGCAGCAGCCAGCCGCCTCTGCCTCATAAAGGAGTTGTTGTTTACTACGAAGCTCTGCCTTTCTCAGGTTTCATCCCCTCTGGCTCCGTAGGACCATCATCTCCTCGGGGAGGGGCCGGGCCATAAAACAAACACAGATACGCCAGAGTCACAGCCCCGGAACACCTTCTGCAACATGACACCGCAGCCGGGCCGGATCGGGCCGGCCGGCAAAAACGCATTCCACATGGCTGGGCGTCTGTGTTTGTGTGCGAAAGAAGAAGAAAAAATGATCCAGGCGAGCACAGCCAGCTGAGTCACATGTTTCTGAGACGCCCTCTTTTCTCAGAGGCGCGTGTCTTTCAATTTCAGAGCTGGAGCAAAGCAAACACGGAGCCTGCAAGTTAAACATTCAGCTCGGTGACCCCGGGGTCAACAGTCTGACCCCGGATTTGACCTCACCTGGTTGCTTCATGTCTTATTAACGCCAGAGTCACCAGGAATCCAACAGTCTTCTTCCAAAAGATCTTTGAACACAGAAGCAAAAATCTAATACACACAATTTGGATGTTGTGTAAAAGTGTAAATAAAGACAGAAAACAAACAATAAGAACAGACTGTAAACCTCTAACCCAGGAGACCACTTGTTGGGTGTTTTTGGAGGCGAATGTTGTCCCAGTCTGCTCTGATGGAGGATTCCAGCTGCTCTATAGTCCTGGCTATTTTTTGCTGGATGGGATCATATGTTGTTCTAACATCTGTGCCTATTTTCCTCCATCGATGAAGCCAGAGTTTGTAACTTAATAAACGCGTCGCCAGGCACGTGCAGAGGGGGGGGCTAAGGGGGCTTGAGCCCCTGCCCCGTTTGCTCCTTGCCTCCAAGTGCCCTTTTGGTCTTTTCTTTTTTTATTTTTATTATGT
>JAVKLF010000011.1:18119785-18132265 GCA_034783495.1 Millerichthys robustus | reverse complement strand
CAATTTTAGCTTCAGCTTTTTCAACAAATCTTTGCAGTCATTAGGCAGCATTTTCACTGAAAATGCTTATATTTCTAGTATATATATATTTATTTTTTCCAGTGTTCTAGTAAAAAGTAAAACACTACAGACACACACCTGCAGAGTGACCAACAGTGATTTATGCAACACAATTTATAAAGTTATTACAAAGGTTTGAAACGATTTACACTTCAAAACACTAAAACCCCTCAAGTTGAAGTGCTGAGTCAAGTTAGGCGCTCTACAGTGAAGTAATAAATTAAAATAAATAATCAGACTGTCATAACAAATACAGTATTCAGACAGGCAGAGCTTATGAACCTTTTGGGTAGAGCTGTCATTTGCTTCCATAGCTCCAAAAGGAAGTCATGAGGTTGACTCTCTCTTTTCTCCTTTGGTCTTCGTTAAACTAACCAGCAGCAAAACCTTATGATGCTTCAGCTTCAAGGCCATGTTCCCAAAGAGACTGGTGTAAATTCCTCGGTTTCTTTATTATTTCCATCACTTAGAAGTCAAACAACCAGGTCTCACTCCAGCTTCTCCGACCCCCAGCCGTCGTCGTCGTGAGCCCAGCGGAACTCGTAGCCCTTAGACAAGATCAGGCTTTCCAGGTCCCTGTCCTCAGCCTTCTCCCTTAGCCTCTGCTCTTCCAGGATGGAGACCAGCATGTCCCGCTTCTCCACCGTCCTCATCATCTCTGCCAGGATCTCCTGCTCCTTTCGCAGATCAGAGGCGCTCTTCTCCGTGTCTGAAAAGGAATGTGGAAAAAGGACAGAAATAAGTGAATGCTCGTTGAGTCCGACTATAGCATTATAAAAGCCTTACCTTCGACTGCCATTCGGTGTCTTAGGTCCTGCTGCAGCCGGCTCTGGGTGTCCTCTAATGCCAGCTCCTGAGCACTAAGATACAAGACAAATTAGCTTTACACAAGTTTAAATAAGATTCGCGTGATGCATATCTATCTGTGTTGAATCACTCACAAGATCATGAGTTCTGATTCATAGCGTGCCAATCTGTTTTTCTCCAGAACCAACTGAAACCAGGTCTGATAGAGCTGGGCCTCATCGCGGTCCTCGGTCTCAGGTGAGTCTGGCAAAAGACGGGTGGTGAACCAAAAAAGAAGACAAAAGAAGAGCAGAAGAAATGTTTGAGACATTTATTGTGATACTTAATGAAAAAAAAAACCATCAGACTGTGACCACACACAGCATATTAAGTGACAGGACATCACTATACACTGGCACCAAAACGAAGCTCTGTACTGTGAAAACATGAAGCCACAATGAAGTCTGTGTCTGTTGCAAATACAGCCATTAACTGTAGGCACAGGCTTTTAACCAGGCGATGCTTTTCTCTAAACGCTCGAAAGAGGGCCGTACGGACGGTGCAATTAAAAAGAAGGAGAGGAAAGTGAGGCTTTGAGTGGAATTCCTCTGAACTGTGTGAAGATGTTTTAGCTCGGACTTCTTGCATTAAAGGCAGCTTTTACAGAACTTTAAAAAGGTGGTTTGAAATTGTGCGTGTACTGCTGAGTACCTTCTCCTCTTAGTATCTTTTCTATCGTCACTCCCCTCTCTTCTAGATCCCTCTGTTTCTCCTCAACTTCCTCCAGTTGTCTCTGGATTGCCTGAACAGTAGAAAAAAAGTCTTCTTAGGATGCATTAGGTGAAGAAAAGCTAACATAAGCTATTCTATACAAATCAGAGAAGAAATTGCAGAGAGTTGGAATATCTGACTTTTTTTTATTTGAGAAAATTGAATATTCAGCACCTGAGCTCTGTGAAGTCTCTTCAGTTGTTCTCGTTTTGCCTGCTGGGCCACCATCTTTTCCTGCTTTTCCTTGAGTTTTTCTGAAGAAAGCTGGAACAAGAGGAACAGAACTTATCAAATGTGGCGAAGGGGATTCGTTCTCTGTAATAAATTGTCTATACAAACCTTGTGACTGGATGTCAGGCTCTCATATTCGTCATCACTTGATGGCAGATCCTCTAGATTCAACTGACTAGAGGCTGAAGACGAGAAAATTAAAACAGCAGCTGAAACAATTTTACGTATCTTTTGTGAAACACAAACTATTTTACATATTAAAAAAAAACTAATTTTGAAATAAAATGTCTAGAAACAGTACATAGCACTTGTGGTACACGCCAGGTAAATACCCACTGGGTGCCAGTTGAGTACCTGATGCAAGCCAGTTAAGTACCCAGTATGAAGCAAATACATAGAATCTGATACAAGCATGTAATTATTCAAAACAAGCCAGGTATGTACCCGGTGCATTAAAGTTACTTGGTACTCAGGTATACAGCAGTTAAGACCTGGTACAAGCCAATGAAATACTTTGCAAGAACCAGTTGAATACTAGCTATGATACATACCTCCATCAGAGGTGCAACAAAATGTTTGAAAACTAAAGCTAAAGTGGGCTATAGAACAAAACAAACTCCCACCTTTGTTTCTCAGGTTAGAGAGGAACGTTTTGATTTCTTCTTGAGCCTCCTGGTCGTTCCCGTCACCCTTCGACACCTCCCTCTTCCTGATCCGGATAGTCGAAAACAAGTTGAGCTTTTTGGGGGAAAGCGAACAGATGTTGTCCGTGAACGAGCCTTCGGATTCTCTCCGCCCCTTTAGGGACACCTGCTGCAGTAAGGAAGGTAGGTCTTGTCCTGCCCCCCATGGGTCTGAGCTCACAGACGCCCACCGCACGCCGTGCACGCCGGTCTTCCTCCTCCCCTCTGTGGAGGATTCTGGAGCCACGGGGCTGAATATTGAGCTGAAGCTGAACGCTCCTTCAGACACAGGCCTCCGTTTACGGGTGTTATCGCGTTTGGCTCTCCTGAAAAGGAACGACAGATAATTTTTGTTTTCCTACCAGAAGAAATGTGGCACCAGGCTTAAAGCATTAAATACAAACATTATGATTGAAGTCTTGGGGCTGCTGGAATGAGTGCTCCCACTAAAGGTTTTCCTGAAAGTACTGGATAGAACCTGGAAGGCAGAGGATGAAGACGCAGGGGCTTGGCTCTGGGATAATTTTTGGTTTTGGATGGAGTTTGTCTGCAGCTTATCTGCCTCTGCTTGTACCTGATAAAACATCAAAGAAAAGAAAAAAATGTGCTCGACGTAATGTGGAATTAATTTATCTCTCAGATCTCACGGTTTGGATCGATGCAGTGGGAGAAACAAGTTGTGCAAAACAAAGATATCCACGTTTAATCTGCTCTCCGCTGCCACACCTGCTCCTTATGTGGATGATCCTTCACGGTGGTGCTGCAGAAGGGATTTTCTTCTGGTTTTAGCTCATCCCAGTTCAGAAGCTTCTCCTTGTCAGCCTGGGTCAATGTTAACCGTTTCCTTGGAGTAGAAGTTTTGGGGGCTGACTTCACTGCAGCTGAGGGCTCAGCATTTTTCTCACTTCCCTTTAAATGATTCTCGATGTCTGTCGATGGTTTAGAAATATCTTTGTTCTCCTAAGGAAACAGGAATGCACATAGCTCACAAAAATATGATTTTTAGATACCAAAAAGACAAACACGTTTACTGATATAGTGTATCCAGTGAGCCTAAAGTTAGGATGGCATTCTAAGAGGCTAATTTCTGTCAGTAAGTTAAAGGAAATCTGACTGACAAATTCATGAAATGTGACGTACTATAGAAACAGTTTCTTCACAGCCGACTTCAGGGACGGTCTCTGGTCTCTGTTTGTCTGGTGCAAGGTGAAAGTGCTTGAACGCTAAAAATAAAAACCAAATTAAATTAAATTAAAGTTTCAGCATTCTATAAAATACCACGAAGAGCATTTTAAAACATTTGATAAAAGCAAACATTTGGCTGTTAAACGTTTAAAGACGATAATAAAATGAAGGGTGTAAAAAACACACTTGTGTGGATTTGTTAATACACAGGATTTCTTCTGACATGCTGGGAAAACTGATGAAAAGGCTTACAGTTTCATCTTCAAAATGCTTCTTTGTTGATTGTGCAAGAGTTAATACCTCAAAGATCCGGACTAACTGTAAATAATTAACCTTTTATCACAGCTGCACTGCACACAAGGACACAGGGCTATTCACACAAAGGCTACGTTACAAAAACAAATATGAAGACAGACAGGAAAAGTAAATAACTTCATTAAAACAAAAAGAAAGGAAAGTTCAGGAACAGAAACTACATCAACAATAAAAGAAACCGAATAAAAGGTGCAAAGTCTGGATAAGGTTGTGCAACAGCGACATGTAGTGTTGAATACGTAGCATGACAGCACAGGCTTATTCACCCACAGTCTCTGTTGACCCTCCTGCCCTTGGCTCAAAATGATTTAGGTCATTTAGACACCTGGCAAATAACATCACCTCCTTATAATATTACCGGTTTAAAAAGAGCAGATTCCTAAAATGTTACCGAGCAGGAACCGGTGACAGATTCTGTGTGAAGAGGAAACAAAAAGAGGAACAAAAGGGATTAAAAATCAGAGGCACTCACCGATGCGGAGCTTTTTTTTCCATCGATTATTCTGTTTGGTGTTACTGTGACCTGCAGAGACCAAAAAAAGAAAAAGAGTATAGGAGTGGGCTTTTTCTTGTAATGTATATTTTAAAGTTTAAAGTTGAAGCTAAATAAAAATGGCAGCGACTTTGGTCCAGTTGTGTTAAAGAAAACACGTGAAAACACCATCAGAGACAATTTAGCGCCACAATTTATTTCTTCATTATTTAGTTAAAGACAAACGTCTGTTAATGCAAAAGCTACAAAAGTTAACTTTTGTTTGCACTTTCCTTCAGACCTCATCTCTTCTGCAGAGACAGAAAAAAAAAAACCTTAAATATTTGTCTCAGTGTGGGAAAATAACCTAACCCCTCGCTCCCCTCATCATCTGAACTCAAACATAAACATAGACTCAGTCATTAGTTAAAGTTCAGTCATTTTATGATTCTCCCTCAGGGGGGTATTGTGTTTTTAAGCACGAAAAGGGATTCAAATCCCATTTGAGCAGCACTAAATGAAGTTATACCTTCAAGAAAACCATCTTTCAGTTGAAAGTTAGACAATACTGAACTGGTTAAGCTGTACCAACCTTTGGTGTTGTCCAGGATTTGGCCTTTGGCTGCAGCATCTTCTTCCTTTGTAGGTCCAACTATGCAGGAAGCTTCCAGAGCGTCGACAGCCAGCTCTGTGTCCTCAGGAAATATCCTCTGAGCTTTGACGAGCTGCTCAGACCGAAGGCTGGACATCTTGCCTACAAAATCACAACAATGTGTTGGGATTAGATTTTAGCTGATCTCAAATAAATAATAATCATTGTCAAACTAAAACCGATGCCTACTTATAACCCCAAATCTAAAAAAGTTGGAGTAATGTGTTAAATGTAAATAAAAACAGACTGCAAAGATTTGTGAATCTACCAAACCCATATTTTATTCGTAATGATGAATAGGAGACATGTCAAATGTTGAACCTGAGAAGTTATATCATTTTAGGGGAAAAAGTGTAAGTTGTATTTTGTTGGCAGCAACATATATTTGAAAAGTTATAACATTTGAAACAAAAGGCAGTAAAATTAAGATTAAAAGGATGAATGAGCTGCTTCAGAGTGAGAATCATGGACCCTAAACAACTTCTCCAACATAATTTCCTGCCTTCAATTTTAAAATGATCTTTTATTTTCCCAAAAGTGGTGCAATATTTTTAAAAAATGTATGAAGTGTTTAAAATGTTCTGTTGTTAACAAAATATGGGTATATTAGATTTGCAAAACATTGTTTTCTGTTTTTTCTTTTACATTTTACACAACTTTTGCAGAATTGGGCTTTTATTTCATGCATAGTATATTCTAACTGCTGCAAACGTTTTCATGGTAACTAATGAAACTGGTGTCAAAATGTATGAAGGTTCCAAATACTTGAAATTATTTTGTACTGTAAAAGCTTTAAAAAGGATACATGCTGATTAAACTTCCGTAAGAACACTAAAAAGTCTTCAACAGTCACTTAATATAATTTTAAAGAGCAGTATGGATATTATTTTATGTACAAAAACCAACAAGTTACATATTCATGCGTACTCACAGAGTAATGATGTCAAAAATGTACTTTATTCCACTTCGTCACGGCAAGAAAACAAAAGAACGTTGGGATAAACTTTGGAGCTAGTAGATAATCCCATCTTTTAATGTGCCTTTTACTAAATGTTCTCATTTTGGCTGCTTTTTACAGAAGAAATGACATCAAACCTTAGAGAAAAGGACAGAAAAGACCCACTCAGAGCCCATGGAGAAGCTGGGAGGAGAAACTGAAATGTGATTCATGTCCATTCTGTTCAGGTTGAGTCAGAAACTCTTTAGCTGAATAACCCCTTTATGCTTTTAAAGTGGGATTTGTTTTTGTTTTTTTTCCTTCCTGCCACTGCATTAAAAAAGTCCAGCAAGCTGTGCATGAAAAGACATGTTGTGTAACAGTTTGCTGCAAACCATTAGCTCGACGTTGGGCGTGTTAATGATCAACAAAAGCTGTGATTATAACGAGTGTGATTCATGTGGCTGATGATCAGCTTATTGTAGGGCTGGGTGGAAAAAAATTACATTTGACAAGCTTGTTGATTTAGTATTTAAACACTCAATTGTGAGAATATGAACTGCGTGCCACGTGTAACGTTAAAAGCAAGTTATTAAAATGTTTGGCAACAAACGACAACGCAAACCAATTGTATAATCAAATCAAATTTATTTATGAACGTATTTACAGCTTCTATCATTTATTAGGCAGTATTTACAGATTTCTTTTCACTGAAGAAAACAAATCAGGCTGCATTGACACTTGATATAAACAACTATAAAACATAAGCAGTTAACTTTGGCAGTGTGCAAAAAAAAAAAAAGGCTGCTATCTCCTGAGCAAAGACTACGAGGTACATGAGAGAGATGTGGAGAGGGGCGGAGAGGTGGGGAGACCTCCTCCTGAAACAGAGGGAACCACAGATAGACACGTGGACACACGTTAATGTTGAATGGATCTAAAACATGGGGGATGCTGCTGACAAACCAAGTCAGACGCATGTTTGGTGGGAGCAAGCACAGCACCACATGAGGGTTAGAAAGATCGTCCTGCACGATGCAACAACAAACCAGGCAGCCAAAAGGTGCTTCGTGTGCGTTAACGTACCGTTACCACTATGGAGGTCATAGTTGGACCCGAGACACAGCAGGTCGTAATCGTTCGCAATAAATGTTGGCAACAGTTGATTTAGTACGAATAGTGTTTGCAGGAACACATGGAACCAAAATGTAGAATAAGAGCGATTGTGAGATCTCACAAGACACGTTGGTGCTCAGAATGAGTGTTGAGAACAACTATCTGTCACTACCACTCCAGATTTTAGCTCAATAGATGTAAACTTGACTGAGTTGTGGTCATTTTGGTTTTGGTTTTACAGAACTTTGGTTTATTCGTGAAATTTGATAACTCGCATTTCATGCCAGATGCTGGGTGTGTTCTGGTTTATGACTGGTTAATCTGGGTTAGGTGGAAAGGGGGTGGCGCTACAAAAGCATCAGATGCAAAAGCAACACAGCAAGATCTTATGACCAAAACTGGCCAATCATCACCTTCCCCGCTCGCGGGACTCAGCCAATAAGAGCATGCAGCAGAGGAAACTTGAAACAGACTGAATAAAATGAAGCAAACAAGACAACGGGAAAATAATTTGGAGGAGAAAAGAAAAATGATGTGAAGTAAAAAGACATGAAAGATTACAACCAAAAAAAACCCACTTTGATATAAAAAGCCTTATTTTGATTATGTGTTACTTAAATATGAAGTCAAACAGAAAAGGCTCATTTTTACCATGATGGAAAGTTTCAGTTTACAAAATAATCCCCCCCCCCCCCCCACACACTCACACACACACACACAAATATAAACCAAAAGATTTCATTACAAAATCTGCTCATTTTAACAAATGAGTTTGTCTGTTCAGTCGAAGCTAATTGGTATGGTCTATATTGACTATTTATTCCATTTTTTTTAAAAACATGGTTTTGCTAAATAGTTCAATATTATCTTAAACCTGAAAAAAAAAACCTAACAATTTAAAACAAACATGCTGCCAGAGGAGTTCATAGAAAAGAACAAACATGTTTGTAAACCTAAATATCAAAATGATACGTGAGAATTTTACCCTCATTGGAATTTTTATTTAAATTTTATAAAATACAAGATATAAGATACAAACTACAAAAACAATATAGTAATGAAATAATTTGACTTGCAGCCAAATTACAATAAATTAAAAATACTGTTTTGGCCTTCTCAGTGCACATCTCTGTTTTGCAGAGTTAAAAAGCAGAATGCAGCAATGAGTTTATAATCTCTCACATTGTCACTCAGTCAGGAGTTTAGAAACCATTTAGTTCTGATGGTTCCATCGTTAATGGCAGAACTCGTTCCAGGTAGATTTAATACAACCAAACAGGACCTTTCATAAATTATAATTCCCTGTCTGAATTTCAAACTTAGCTAGGTCACTCCCCACCCCACCCAATAAAACATCTTGAGTCAAGCGAAAACACATAAGTGGACCACCAGGACTGGAACACTGGACCACGTGAGGTCTGAGCCTGAAAAGGCAGAACAATACTGCAAATGTGGAGCTATGTTTGCTGCCAACAGAGTCCTAAATAGTTAATAACTAGTATCAGTGATGATGTGCTTAAAACATCAGATTTTTTTTTTTATAAAGTTGTGTGGAGTATCTTTAAATTAACTGCATACACTGAGGCTGGTAAACATACCACTTTTGGGCTGAGTTCTCAGACTTTTCAAACAGAAAAACCTGCTGTCTGTTGCAGGTAACATACTCATATTTACTTCACACAACTCTGTTTTAAGTAAAACTACACTCTTTTTTTAAAAAAAAGTCGTAACTATAGGCAGAAATTTCCACCAGGCACTTTATGTAAGGACAAGCAGCTATTAAAAATACTGAAAGGTTTAAAGTATAAAATCAAAATGACTGGACAGTAGTACTTTTGATTTTTAATGTTAAATGTATACTTAAGCCAGGAGAATAAATCAGTTTAAAGAAAACCTGGCTTAGACAGCACCATGGTGGTCCTCCTCCTATGTGAGGCGATGGTCGAACAGCTCCTGCTGGGCCAGCTGAGGCTCCTGGTAGATCTGCCCCAACACCTCATACATCATGCAGAGCAAAGGACAGCTCAGGCTCAGCAGCTCAAACAGGAACATATAGTCATGTGAGTAGCTCCCGACGTGGGACCCCACAGCTGCGAAAGACTCACACACGCCTCCCAACAGCTGTCGAGGCAACACACACACAGCCCGACTAGCACGCCTCGGCCAGCTCAAACCTCGCCTAAGCAAGGAAACCAGGGTACCTGCGGGTTGGACACTGCCTGTGGACGGAAAGATCCGGCTGTCCAGAGGTGAGGGTTTGATGTGGCTTTGGTTTTCCTAAAAAAATAAGACAAAAAGTGCAAAAAATGACTAAAATTTCATTTACATTTATAAAGAAATAGGTCGTGGAGGAATAAACAAACACATTCACTATGAAACTTAAAAGATAATTTTCATGGAAACTATTCATCCTGATCATTTTTGCTTCTACAATTGCAAATTAAACGACTTGCAATATCTGTAAAATGAAATTTCCTCATTAGGTTTTATTAAGACTGAGCAAAAATATTTTGAACTGATCTTTATCTTGGAAACAAAACTCAAGTAAAAATGTTGAGTATCCAACAGATGCATTTACTGTAAAAAAAAAAAAAAAAGTACTTAAAAAAAATAAAGAAACGATTACATTTAGCCTCTTCTGTGTGTCTTACCATTTCCCTTCTAACGCTGTTCAGGTGAGAGCTGGATTGGCGCTGGGCAAAATGCATCCTGCAGTAGAACTTGGCTGTAAATAAAGTAAAACACAAATCTCTTTGTAAACAACACATCCAGTCAACTGAGTCCACTACATACAGGATTAAACAGAGCAAAGAAGAAAAAAAAGGAGGAATAAGTTTTTTTTCCAGGTCAAAGTGAATCAAACGCACCCTCCTGTGAGTGGAACGCGTGTCCTCCCAGACGAAGAGTGCAATTACAGACATGACAGCGGAAGCAGCCGCGATGGAAGAAGAAGCCTTCAGCACTGAGTCGCTCCATCACGTAAACTCTTTTGCAGCAGAAGTGGCAGATGTCACTGCCGCCGAGCCCGGGAGGGAGCTCCTTACGCCCAACACACTGAGGGGAGGAAGAACAGGAGGGTTAAATGTTTAATACTACAACACTTCCTGGTTAGGGTTAGCAATAAATGTGGCAAAGCTGGTATCTTAAGTGTTATCATTTCAAAGCACCATTAACTCTCGGTTAGCTTCTTCTGCACCCACATGCACCTTACCGGTGGGCCATTGGGCCTGTGATCTGTCTCATAAAGGATGGCCAGAACCTGAGCTTTAGCATCAATGGCTGAGGAAACCTTTCCAACTGTGCGCTAACGTTACAGCCAGGTAAGAGGAAAATAAGGGAGGAAATCACAAAAAGAATGCAAGTGAAGAAGACACACAATTTTTTGGGACTGAGGTCTTGACTTGTACCTCTTTACTGTAACTAGCAACTCCAGAGGGACAACTCTCAGAGCGAACAACTGATTTAGGAGCGTTTCTTTGGGCGCACAGGTCGTCACAGCTCCCAGAACACTAAATGAACATTAAAATGAGGATCACTTAGGCAGTGGTTCACAAACCTGCTCTTTAATCTGTCGCACAAAGTAAGTAAGACTATTTTGCCACAAATTTGGGGTAATGTATAAATGTTTCTAAAAGAAAAAACTGTCAAAGCAAGTTTTACAGCTCTGCCTTTAGGAATGTCTGAGAAGATTCATTGAGAGTTAAAATATGCATGAACTGGTAAGTAAACTTAAACATTTTTGAACATTAGGATATCAAAATTTTGAAACGCACACACATCTGAATAGTCCAAGTTTTAAGCTTTCTTTTGTGTGTTTAGTTGCAAAATAATTAAAACAAC
Source organism: Millerichthys robustus (assembly GCA_034783495.1). NCBI lineage: Eukaryota > Metazoa > Chordata > Actinopteri > Cyprinodontiformes > Rivulidae > Millerichthys > Millerichthys robustus. The sequence goes on along the minus strand of JAVKLF010000011.1, from coordinate 18,121,217 downwards.
ATTTGAGTTAAGGAAGAGAAACTTGTTACCTTCAAGTAATCCTTTTCAGCTACTTTTCTATCATGACATAACTCCTGAGCATTTCCATGAGCTTTCTCGTGTTCCAACTTATTCAGTGAACCCTCATTTATCCTCTCAACATCACAATGAGGAGAGCTGTTCCGACTCTCATCAGTGTGAGATGAAGAAATGAGAGGAGACGTTTCGTTGTTGGATGGGGAGGAATCGACACAAAGAGGCGAGGTTTGCTCAGCTTTTTCAGAGTCCATGTAAGACAGAGAAGAGAATGAGCAAAGCTCGTCTTTGTGTTCAGGGGAGAAACCGGCCTGGATGGTGGGGCCAGGGACTGGGTGGACCACAGGGTATGGGCTGGAGCTCTTAAACTGAAGAGGAGGAGGAGGAGGAGAAGGAGGAGATGGAGAAGAGATGGTAGATAATTCACCCTATAGAAGTGGAACCAGACAGAAATGAAAGAGTAAAGTGTTTGAAAATGTTACAATTAAATGGTTTAGTAACTCAATAAAGGACAGTAAGTAAGGCTAATAACTGAAAATTATACAATTCATTTCCCAAATTTGTTGAATTTAACAATAATTTTCATAAAATTTGAAAAAGACCCAAAACTGATGGTTAAACAATTTTTGTAATTACATGCTGCAGAATAACCCACAAATACTACCCTCAGATAACTGGCTTTGGAAGTGGACCCATGAAACATGGAGGAGATAAGGACAGCTCTCTCTTTTATACTCCTCCTGGAAAACTCTCCAGCCGACAACTTTTGGTTTTTGCTCTGAGGGGAAAGCAGGAGGAGGTCACAGACAGAGGAGAGCGATGGAAGATTTAAAAAAATGTGGGTCAGACAAGGCATGAGATTCACCTGCTGCTCAGACACATCAGAGGACAGATCAGCATCTGAAGCAGAGAAACAAGTGGGAGAGTCAGGAGCACCTAAAGGGCTTTTAGAGCACAGGGGTGAGGGAGAACGACTGTGGCTGCTCTGGTGGTAAGATGATTCAGGAGAAGAGAAGAAACCAGTTTGCTGAACCACAGCACTGGGATTCTCCAGTAAACGAAGGTAAACAGAGGGCTGGAAACCAGAGGAGGAGGAGAGGAGAAACATAACTCACACAGACGTTACAGATTGAGCTGGAACTTTTCTTTGAAGATTAAATTCAAAACACAACTCCTCTAAAAGCTGTTTTGAGATTCACAGCCCGGTGTACCTGCCACCTGGGGCGAGGGGGAGGAGGAGGAGGAGGAAGAGAAGGGGTATCTTTGGATTTGGCAAAACGGGGGTTGTCTTTTTCCTCCTCTTCCTCATCTGAGGATGGTGGGGTGGAGGAAGGAGACAGAGGAGGAGAAGAGGATGGACTGGATGGGTTTTCAGACTGAAAAGGAGTGGAAGAGAACAAGGAAAGGAATATATATA
>JAVKLF010000011.1:18093020-18111097 GCA_034783495.1 Millerichthys robustus | reverse complement strand
CATTAAGACAAGAAGGGATATTTTTGTTGTATCCTTTCAATAAACTGATTACACAGAGGAAGGAGGAAAAAACATAACAGATTTGTATTGCACCCTGGGTATCCTTTTCCTGGGCTGAGGCAGGTTCAGCAGTTTGTGGTTGGTTTTAGAGGAATATTCTTCTCTGTTTTCATCTGCTTCTTTAGTAACTGGAAGATAAAACACACGAGCACAAAGTGAGGAGAAGCTCAACTGAACTGAGATAACTTATCAGACACAAAGCTTTCAAAGTTACAAAGTATGAAATCAAACATAAAAAGGTTGGGGCCGTTTATGAGAGTTTACGCCAGTATATTTCCAGATAAATTGATACGCAATTCTCACATTCACTCAATGTAAACAAAGCACTCGGTATAGAATCAGCTGATTATCTTTGTCACTTCGCAATGAGTAACTGCAACATTTCTAAATGCCATAAAGCCAATATAGCAACACCAGAACCTAAAGTGCAAACATTACGGGGCCAAATCTAACCAAGCTGGCGTAAATTTAAAATAAACTGTGAAAATGTGCCTTCTTTTTTGCGTCTGTGAGAGGTGAGGGTTACTGTGGTGGCCCAGAAGTCTGCTGCAAGCTGAAATTAAAGTGAAACGACGCTGATGCAGCAGCTTCTACAGAGGAAGGCCTTCTGGAGTTACACGAATGTGACTGCATACGGTTTCACACACATAGCACGCATACCAGCCGGGTCTCTGCAGCTCCCGACCCGACCGCAGTTGTGCAACAAGAAACTGCAGATTAAAAAGAAGACTTTTCCACAGATCTCCTGGACCTAAAGTGTTCTCTTCTAGGGAAGGGAATTACTTATAAGACAACTTTTTGGGACAGGAATGATGACCAAGTTCTGACCGCTGTTATTCAGCGTCGACTTCCTGAAGGCTTCGAAGAATTTGGAGAGGTAGAGGACCATCAGCAGCTTGTCCGGTTCAGCGTTGGCAGCCATCTCCTTTCCTGTGGTCACCGGCTGGATGCCGAACTCTCGCTCAGCAATGTCAAACGCCAGCTGGTTGTTCTCCGCAACGTCCTCCTCGTTCAGACAGTCAAAGTCACTGAAATCAGGGTGAAAGACACCAGAAAACAGGACATGAAAAGCAGTTATGTTTATTTTCATAGTTTGCTGCGAGTGCCTATTATCAAAAGGTTTAGCGCCAACCATTTTTATCTAAGGAAAAACTTAGAAATGTTTGATGTTTTGGTAATTCCTTTCTATTCTATAAGTTATTGACCTGATAAAAATTAATCCATGTAAGCACCACCGGTGGTGATTTAACTGTTAGACTAAATCAAAACTTGCCTCAGTGGAGCTACTGTACATTACTGCAGAGGGAAAAAATGCTTTTGCTGACTATTTAAAATTTGAACCATGGAAACAAACTCACCAAACATCCAAACATGCCATCATCTCATAGCTGATGGAACTCAGTGGAACGAACAACTCAGTGCAAAGACCGAATCTGATGTAACATAAGTCCTCGGAAATGATGTCATTTAATTATAGTGGCACTTAAATTAACTTTCTCAGCTGCATGTAAGCACGCAGTGATCAAACAGGCTCAATAAACAAATGTTTGGAATTCATGAATGAGATTTATCGCAACAATCGTTAAAGTCTCAGAACATTTATATTTAACTCTAAGACTGCAGCATTTATTCGCAGGCAGAAAGGCTGACTGATTCTTCATACTTGTTAAAAAAACACCAAATCTTTCTTGGATGAGAGCTTTCTGGTTTGGTTGTATTTTTGTGGGTTCTTACATCAGCTCAGGCCTCTGTCCGTGGATGAGAGCACACAGGGCCAGGCCGTTCCTCCAGGAGGACGTGAGGTTGGCGACATCCACCCCTCTATACCCCTGAGTCTGCCTCTGACACCAGGTCAGCAGGCGGCCAGGTCGGACCTCGGACTCTGCACGAGAGGAGCAGTGTGTCAGTCAGTACTACCTTTTAAAGAGTCCCACACAGCATCAAAGGAAAGAACCTTTTCCTGCCAGAACAGGTTGTTGTTCCTCCCACTCAAGTGATTTATTTTTGTCAGGGTTGGAAAATATCTGAAATGGTGTCGACACTGGGACGTGTTTGAACTCCAGGTTCTTCTGGACTCGAGCCACGTGAGTTAAAAAAGCTGATCCACTGTCCACAGTTAAACCAGGACTAACTGGAGCAGCAGAGCAGAAACTCAGGTGATTGTGCAAACTAACCTACTGAGAAAATCTGCCAAAACTGCACATTTTGCTATGCTTCAAAATACCTAAAAAGGGTTTTTCTGTGCAGGTCAGGATTTATGCCTCAGAAAAAAAAAACAGAATGCAGTTTGTACAAACAAATAATACCAAATAAACAAGAAAATAAAGTCAATTTATCATAACGATCATTTCAGCGTTTTAATACAAAACTTATAACCTAGTCTGCATTAGTTTTAGCTACAGTAGTTCATAAGTGGGAGTCTGTTTTCAATGCTTTTTTATTTAATGCCTGAAACACGTTGTCTGTCATAACATCTGATATTTTACTAATTTTAACTCCATTCCCAAAACTGTTGGCTGAAAACCTTCACCTTTTCTACACAGGTTGGCTGATCTTCGAGCCGGTACTCCTTTTTCAATCAAACCTGAGTCCTGCTGGCCGTCTATAAACAGATGACGCACCTGAAAGAAAAACAAAAAAATAAAAGTAAGACAAGAAAACACAATTTAAAACTGAGTGGAATTCTTCAGTTATGTCCAATTAAAAAAAACCAAACAAACATATTACTTCCCATTTCTGTTATTGTGGAATTATGTTTTTAGACACATAATGTTGTAGGATGAGTCCCACCTGATGTGGACGGACACAGCTGGAGTTTAGGTTGGGATAACGGGTCGCAGGATCGATGGTGTACTGTTCAAAGTTTTTACTGATGTTCTCCGGTGTGGTCTGAGGCAGCAGACGATAAATGCTCTCTCTGAGAAAAACAGAAAAGATACAGACCAATGACAGTCACACACAGTTAGCATTCATACAAGGCTATTTAAAAACATGTATATCACAGCCCAGGAAAGTATTCTCATCATCTAGTAAGGTATAATATATACAAAAATATAATATAAACCAATTAAAATCTGTAGAAATAATTCTTTTTTTAGGTTTAGACTCAAGTCTGAGTGTAGATAAAGTAGAAAATTTCCTGTCTAGATCAGAAATTCTTTACACAAAATATAGCAAATTGACTTGATGTCAGTTTTTCACATGGTTTGTAGCTTCAATCAGTTTGACCAGAAGTCTTACAGTAACTGTAAATAAGCAGCTGTCTTTGCAGAGGCTTTTATTGTCTGAATAATACTAAACAAACAAACAAACAAAAAGTCAAGTTACTGGAAGTAGAGCACTCTCACCTCTCTGCCAGTACCTCCAGGGAGTTTCTTCCCTGAGCCCAGCCCCTCACCATCCAAACAGTGTCAAATGCAGCCAGAAAACCCCGAGCACAACCCGTTCCCATCGGCCAGAAGGGCTGTAAGCAGAGAACACGGTGATGACGATGCCAGTAAAAACACAATAAAAGCCAACCTTAACAACCCGCCCCTCCCAAATACACACAGTTTTTTTTATACCTCCAGAAGGCTGTCTCCCACCAGTGCGACCAGTAGCTGGTGTCCATGTTTCTGCCTGATCAAGGCAGCATTTTCTGAAGCGTACATGCAGGTAAAGTCGAACATGGCTACATCTGGCTGCCCATAGTGGTTGATGGCGTAGTCCAGCGATGGCAGCTGGTAGTTGGTGCCAAAGTCAGCGGCCTCACGGGCGTAAGACAGCAACGCTTCTTGGTTGACGTTTTCGTACGCCAGCAGTCGTTCTGTTTCTATGTAGTCCTACATGTGGAAGGACAACAAAGTACAGTTTAAACTGAACATAAAGCACCCTTTCAGCAATTTTCAGGGATTCAAAAACTATATATATACACACGCACACACTGTATATACACATACACTTAACACACAGTGTCATTAAAGTGTTTGGAACAGGCTCAGTTTTATGCTTTGTTGTCGTCACTTTTTTGCAGTTTTGTTGTCGAGCCTGAGTTAGTTGGTGTTTACCTTTACAATTGTCCTAACAGTACTGATTCCAACCCTAAAACTACTGCCAACTCCCTGATGCTCAAATAGTTGTGTTTATGGAAGGAAAGATTTAAGGTATGGGTATATTCCTGCCACTTCTGATAATATCCTGTCATTCAGACATGTCAGCAGTGTGTGCTTCTATATACAAACTCAGAGTTATACTGAGAGAGTGATGAAGTTAAAGAACGGTTTGGATCCATGTGTGCAGGCTGTGATCCAGCTGACGTAGAGAGATATCACTCAGCAGAAAGAGCCAATGTAAGATGAGAGGGAGACCACTGAGGGAACAGGAGGACAGGGGGGCTTCAACACCTGTGATTTTAATAAACATGGTGGAGGACATAAATCTGTGTATAGATGGGAAATGGACCACAAAACAAGTCCGATTAACAGAGATCAACAAACTGATTGTTATGCAGTTTGATCTCTGATGTATGTGGGAGTGTGTTTTATATTTAGAGTGTGTGAGATATGGAATAAAGGTGAGAGGTGAAATTCTTTAATTAGAGCTCTATTTATCGTCATCTCTGTGGAGGACCATCACTCACCAGTCTGGCAAAGGCTCATGTGTTCCCACTAAGTACTTTGATGCTCTGATTTGAGAGTTTGTGTGTGCATCTTTGGTGTTGAGGTTTCTACTCTAATAATAATAATAATAGGAAAATAAAACTGTTTCCATGCATTTTTCCCATCGCACACGTGGAGCAGTGGGCTGCCATCCAAGGCACCAGGGGAGCAGCTGATCGTTAAGGGTCTTGCTGAAGGGCCCAGAGTGGGGGTCAGTCTGGAGAATTGAACCGGTGACCTTCCAATCACAGGCTCACCGTTTCTAACCTCTGCGCCACCACTCCCAAAATTACATCTAACTTACATTTATGATGACCCCTTTGTCCAGCAGGCTCTGCTTTTTTGCGGTCATCACAAAGTAGTGGGTGTTGTCTTTGTAGTAAACAATGTTTTCCAAGTCAATACCTGTAAAGTCGAGCACACCATTGAAGACAGAGCGCCTTTACTACTTTAGCTTACACTCACACTTGCCACAGTCTTTTCTTACCCGTCTCCTCTTTGAGTTCTAGAAAGAACTTCTGGTTAAAGATGAAGGCCACACCACTGATTTCTTCCACTTTGGCCTCTGCTGTGGTGTTCCTGTTGACAAAGTTAGCCGTAATAGCAATGGCCAGCTTCCCTCGAAACTCCTTGCGAGTGAAACCTGTTGAATAAAAGGTAAATCTGGTAAAGTCAAATAAAATTCATGTAAGGGACCATACAAAGAATTCTATAAGAAATAAATATCCTGTTAATGTCTGGGCATAAAGGATGCACTTCATTAGGCATTTAGAGTGAGTATACATATCTCTGATGATGTAGTATAAACATGTATCAAACAAACAAAGACAACACTCCCAATTGCGAGTCGTATTCATTCCTTACCATCCAGTGTGCTTTTGCGCCCATCAGCTCCAATCACCACGTCAAACTCAAAGTCTGAAACTGGATGTTTGGAAGGCTGGATCTCTGCTCGCCACCCTGGACCTGAGGAACACAACAAATAAAACATGTTTGAGAAGAAGCGAGGGATTCTCTGTAAAAGGGAACGGAAAACTGCTTCTTCTTTCCAACCACAGTAGATTTATGTCTTTTATTATGGGTGCTGCATAGCAGGAAAAAACACATCCTCCTGTCTGTCAAATGGTTGGGTTATGATCCCTGGAACGTTAAAAAGCCATCTCAGAGTACAACTAAAGCTTCCCTAGCAGCTAAGTCTATCAAATATGTTTATTTCCCATTTCTCTTAAAGTCTTTTAAGAGCCAAGTCTCAGACAGAAAGAGTACATTCCATAAAAGTCTTGAATATGGGAACAAAAGCTTACTGTCATCCGTTTGCTCCTCTGGAGGCTCCACAAGTTTGAGAAATTCCACATTGACATGGATCTCCACTCCCAGGATCAGGCTCACTTTCAGCAGCATCAGCTGCAGCTGGCGGATACCTGGAGAGGGAGAGGATGCATATTCCATAACTCACCATCAAAAAATACTTCCTGTACCGGCAGATTAGTAATTATGGATTAATATTTATATCTCGGGAGGATTTTGCATCCTACTTTTTGATACAGAGAGTAAACAAGGGGGAACAAAACCCTGGCACAGGAATTGTGAAGTTATGTATTTACGTGAATTTATTGACAAATTTACTGTCAAGATTTTTGTAAATAGCTCTATTTTCTATTAAAAACATGTTAAGTACCCTTTATGGCATGTAAAGGAACATAAGAAGATTAAAAACTAATCTTTGTTCAGCATTTCCCACTTTGTTCTCTCAATTCAAGACAAGTGCATTAACAGCACCAAAACAAGGGCAGTAATTAAACAAAACAAAAAAAATAAGAACACTCACTAATGTGGTCGATGGATCCAGCGCAGAACTTGCCGTAGAACTTCTTGGCTCCGAGAGCCTTGAGGTCGTGAATTGTGTAGGGCCAAAGATGGAGCACATTGTTTCTGGAGAAAGTGTCTCTCTTCTCAATCACCACAACTTTGCAGCCCAGCAGGGCCAACTCAATGGCCGAGCGCAGACCGCAGGGACCCCCGCCGATGATCAGACACTGGAAATGAAAGGAAAGCAGTGATGAAGGAGTTTGAGGAAGTAAAATGTTTGATGCAAAATGGTTCAACAGTTCTCTAAAAAGGAGGAAATGTCATTTTATGAATTGTTTGCTCTTTTAATCTGTCCTCTAAACAACTAAGAAGTTATTATTGTGACTATTTTGAAGTAAAAAAATGTAACTGTAGATGACTTCAGAGAATAAAAGCTGCAACTTCCATGTGAAAGACTTAAATACGGACAACTAAGTTTAAGGAGTTTTTTTTAAACAGCATGTCCTAGTTTGGAAACTAAGTGCTGTTTCAGGAAAACAAAATACACTAAGCCAAATTTCTCCTGATAACTTTTTCTCCCAAGTTAAAACAAACAAAAACATTAAGTGGAGTAATAGCTCAGCTGTTATTTTTGGCCAGCCCTCAGCCCAACTCTTCTGTGTTAATCTCCTCTCTGCAAGTGTGTGCTTTTTCCCCCGCCTAACATCTTATCTACTCCTTCATATTTTCCTCCCAACACAACGCTAGAAGCATTGCTTAAAATATGTCATAAACAGAACCACAACACACATATAAAATGCATGTGTGAGCTTTCACACAGTAGTTGGATCTCGGTGTGAGGCATTTAATACAATTAGACTAAAGCAGCTTAAATATTTTATTCTGTAAACAACCACTGATCCGCTAATTAACAGCATTACCCATCTGAATCCAAATGTTTTACTTAAACGTTTGGATCGGAGTTGGAAACAGCTGAAGTAAACTTGCTAACAAAGGACCAAAAGGGGTGATTTGAACAATTAAACCAAAACTCCAACAACTATTTTCCCCCACAGGTTTACAAATCAATTTATACTATTATATACAGTAATTATGTCCATTCTACAGTGGAATATTTATGCATCAGTAAAAGTAAAAACCAACTGTTATGTTTCTTTCTGACTTACAAGAAATGTTTATATGTACTTTTAAACACTAAGGCTGCTTATCAGGGCACAGTGTAGCCCTTTTTAATCCAAATTTTACTGAGTCAATATCCTGTTCTCTATGCTGGCCTGTACTGCTACTTAAACCAAAGCTGCATATTTTGTATAAATCTTTACTTCCAAAGTCTAAATTTAAATATAATGGCATGTAGACTAAAAAAGCCCTAAGCTTTCTAAAGTTTGCACTTTGATTTATATAGTTTCTTATGCTATGGTTTTTATAACAGACAGCTTTTCCAAAGACAACAAAACATATTAATTTTGGCACCAGTTAATTAGAATCATCTTTTTTTCAAAGTGGACATGCAAAGGAGAAGTTTCTGAAGAGTAAAACCTTTGAAATAGTACTCACCCTTGTGCCCTGGCAGGCTTTGTTCTGGTTGTAGACCTTCTGCTGTGCCCTTTTGTCCAGTTTAGTCCACAAGGCTTTGACTTTCCAGGTGCTGACCGCTGCCTTCAGCGAGCTGTAGAAGTTGCCGTAGTCCAAAGGATCCAGCTCGAGCTGTCTGCAGAGAATACTGAAAGCCTGCAGAGTTCCTTTGCAGGTGGAGGCTTGGACAAAGTTCTCAAAAAGCTGGCTGGCTTGAGCCGTACGCTCATCCTCCGTCTCACCCATCTGTATTGGAGGAAACCTGAGTCTTCAGTCCTTGAAAATGGGTCTCTTTCTTCCACTTACAGCTTGACCTCTTCTTTCTTACTTTTCCTAAATCAACACTGGAGTCCCAGCTCCTTCATGACACCATGTTTAAAAGTTTCTAAAACAGAAAGATAGAAAAAAAAATGTTTAGAAAGAAACTAGACCAGACACAGTTCAAACAGCAACCTGAACGCAATACACAACTAACGAGCACAAACCCATACAAAATTTTGATTTCAACTTGATCATAAAGAAACATTTATGTGCCTATGAAATGAAAGGAAATATTCAGGTGAAAAATGTCAGCAAAATCTATTTTGGTGTTAAAAGCTGTAAAGCAAATACTTTGTCAAGCATTCTGCGAACGCCTGCAATGGTCCGTGTGTTGCTTCATACGCTCGTATTATTTTGTACACCATATGTAACCGCACAACTGCACACCTTCAGCCAATCATAACAAGCCTGCAGAGTTCAAACGATACATGAGCCCATTTTTCCTGCGGCAAAGATATTCCCCCTCTCTATTTAACTAACTGCCTGACAAGGATTATGACCAAACTCAGCTGAGTAGTCATGAGAAGCTCAAACACCACAAGAACAAATAGAAAAAAAGTTATTTTCTCAGCCATAGTTATTTGCCAACAGCAACTCTGTGAGGCACAAAAAGCAGAAGAAACAATCCTATCATCTAAAAGATCACTATAGCAGACTAAATGCTGCTTTTTTTACTGAACAAAATGTTCCAAACAACTCATGAGACAGCTGATCCACTATCAGGGCAACATCGCTTCCCTGTTCTGCCATCAACATTTTCCTGATTCCTTGTGCATGTTGATGAACTGTCCACATGTTATATTTGCAAAATGCAAGTTTTTATTCTATGATGCTGAAACACTGGTGTATTAAAATTTAAAAAGCTATTTCGGGTCAGACTTCTTACACTCATAACAAAAATTTAGGCAGTTACAGTCTTTGGTCCTAGGATGTCCTCTTGAAGTCCTGAATCTGTTGATTCAAAATTGCCTTGTTCAGCAATCCAGGCTGATATTTTTTGGCAATATCTCCAGACAAGCCAAAGCTAAACATTGAATGCGTTAAACAATCAGCTGATTGCCTTTAAAATTAAGAATGAATGCAATCAGCTGAGTTTAACCACATTGGTCTTTATATGCAAACATAAAGACAATTAAATCCAAATGTTCCTGCACACAAAGAACAAATTTAGCCTATGGCTTCACGTATTCTTAAGCAGTGTGTTCTCGTTACATCCAAACTCTCCCCAACAACAGACAAAAGTTATCGGAAACCCAAGCTGAACATTTCCGAGATAGCGTCTCTGTCAAAGTTGAGTATCAGGTATCAATCACATAAAGTTTCCCTACATTATTCTCACTATGACAGTCATGGAAACTATTATCCTGCGGGAACTCGGGTTGTTTTACTCTCTGACACAAACAAACAGGCCTCTGCATGTGCCAAAACACACACACAGTCCAAGAAGCCTGAAACTTCATTTAAAAACGAAGCTTTGTATGCAAGCTGGCATGAAGGCAAGGGTGTGTGCTGCTCAGAAACAACACCTGGTCCTTCTTTTAGTTTGTGCCAGTTACAGAAATCCACACTTTCCCTCTGAAGCTTTGAGTGGCCCAGAGGGGTTCTCAGGTCTCTGCTTCCTAACAATTTGGCAGCTTCTCATTTCCTATCACCCCCTCTATAAACACGCATCAACACCCTTAAGATATGGTATCAGGGCATCCCAATCTCTCCCAGATTAAAAAATTCCAGTGCTTTGTTTTTTTTTCCAGCACACATGATGACAAGACAACATCATTTTAGCCAAGAAGCTAAATAACTTTTCACAAATCAAACTTTAGGTTCTTTAATGACTCAACAAATAATGGGCCATTTTCTTTTTCTTAATGGGGGACCCCAACAGAAACGGTTTGAAAACTACTGGATTAGACAACATCCTGTTGAGAGATCAGACATAAACTTGTCCTCTTGGTTGGATCTTGACAACCAACTGGAATTTTGGGGTAGAAAAAAAAACATCTGTACTGAGACAGAAATGTTATGGGAAAGGTCAAAACCATGGAAGCTTTAATGTTTGCGTAAACGCATCTGGGAGAATGCATTCTGGGAGTTTTTGATACAGAAAGGGGTTAAACTTGTCTTTTTCCACATTAGTGAGTGGGTCACAGTATCGGAGTATCAGTACAGAGGTAAAGCTACCAGGTCAATCATCCCCATGAACAGCAGTGTTAAGCTCTGTGCAGCTGTAAATGAAAAAAAAAGCTTTATTTCATTTTAGTACTTTGGCTACGAGTTACATCACGATTAATACACGACTCTGTTTGCTGAAAATTGGTTAGCAAACAAAGAATTGCAAGCATAATAGGTTCAGGTTCCTGAAAGTGCTGTGCATTTAGAAAATATTATCAACTAACATCTGTAAGAGAGACAAAACCTTTACTTTCTCACTGTTATTTCTGCTGTAGTCACATTTTAAATAAATAAAAGTTAAACATCCAGTTTTCCGAGTGTGTGCGTGAAGGAAAGACCTAAATTCTGTCAATTGTTTTGTGTAAATTTTGCAGCATCTACACCCATCCTTTTGTGCAAAGAATGTAAGAATATTTTAACAAATTAATGCAAAAGGAAATAAAAAATGACATTTTTTTCTTTCCAGAAAACAAGAATATGTATTATCTTTTTGTAAGACAAGAAGTCTATTGCTACAAAGCAATGATCTTTTTATGACATCATATTAACTAATCACTGTAGGTCATCCTTTTGCATAATAACGCAATATTTAACCCTTTCTCATGAGGTAAGACCATTATCTATAAGCGCTTATGTCACTATTTCTTTAGTCCTACTTTAGGACAGAAGTGGTTTGTATAAAAAAAACAAGATTTTAAAGTCTGGCCTTTTTTTTCCAATCTGAGCCTACTTTGTAAGATGACAAAACTAAGTAAGTCACTTTTGACCAAAATTAGCTTCCTGTCTCACTCATCTTTCAAGAAAAGCTGGTATAACACGATAAATCCCAACGGCGTGCCACCTTAATTGTGGTTGAAGCAAAACAACTCAGCCAGCATTCCCAACCTGAAAGGCCCTCTGCTACACTGTCCCAGAAATTAAAATCTTTAAAAAAAAGACAAACAAAAAAAGCAAACATTAATAACACTTTAAGTTCTGCAGGAAGTCAGACGTCACTTAGTTGAAGGAGGCGCCTGTCATGTCTGGAGTCAGGTTTCAAAAAGTCCCGAGGCTCAAACCACCGGGGCGTAGAAGTGACAAATAGAGCAAGGAAAATGTGGCCCTGGACTAGAAACAAAGAAACATTTCATTCATGATAATCATCAAAATATGATCTCATTTTTAACAACATGACAAGTTGTGAGCTGTAGCGCTACTTGTACTTGAGGGTACACGTCACGTTCAACTTTTACCTGATAAAACATGAGCTCACACCTTTCAAACCTGGTGTGTGGTTTCTTCTGGGATGTTATATCCTCACAATCTGTAATAAAATGTTTTTTATCAAACTAGCAAAGTGTGTCGTCAGAAATTTACAAACCTTTGAAATCAAAGCACAGCCATAGTCATTAATCAGTGACTGATACAATCTTATTGATCTAATTTTTTATTGCATTTTAAAGCACCGGTTTTTGTCCAACACCAAAGAAACAACAAATCTACTAAGCTATCGGACATTTTATATATTCAACTATCTTTTTCTTGTGTTCATTTGAAAAATTGGAAATCGTATTTGAACCAATTTTTCTTTATTTTACATTTTTCTTTCAATTGTACAAATTCAAACACTTGTTGGAAAAGGAGCTGCTACTCAATCTAAATTTCTTTTATTGATTTTTTCCCCTACATTACAAAGGAAAATACCCAAAGTAAGTGGCTGAACTGCAAAAAGCCTTTCCTATGGGAGAACGTTTTAGTGAATATCTGATCACATTAGACTGTTTTACAGCTCAAAGAGACACACCCGTACTTAACGCTGAGATAAGAGGCTTTAAGATGGACCACACTCCCATTGTTGACATTTTTCTTATTCCCCGGTTGGTTGACTGCAGCATAGAGAAGTGGGTCAATGATGACAGGAAATACAAATGAAAACATTTAGCTATTTTTGTCTATGTGACTTCCAATATTTTCAAAAGATTCATGGTTAAATGCATGAAAACCAGTTCAGATTCACACTTAGCGCAGATCAATATATATATTTTTTACACACAAAAAATCTGAAACTGAAATCAACTTTTTCTCAAACCCACTGAAGTACCACAAAGCTTACTACACACAAAAGCAAAATCTAAAGTCAAACATTCTGCTTTTAACATATATTTTTTTTATTATTTTGGGTCTTAGGTCTTTGTAATAAAAGTGTATTTTTTCCAAATCACTGTCAAACTCTTTGTTCAAGCAGACACAGTTACACACACAGCAACCCCTGTATATTTACCTGCCAATAACAGCTAAGTTGTTGTTTGTTTTGTAATTTATATTATTTTGGATTTTCCAGCTGATTACAATAGAGCTGATATTATTTTTTTAAACACTAAGTGAAGATTATCTTTTAGGAATCAATCAATCATAGATTGACTTTCTATGATTGATTGAAGCTCAGAGGAAACACTGTATACAGGTTACAACAAGAAGCAGGGCTACATGTTACTTTCTTCTTTAATTTCTCCCTGAGAGGAGATGCGAAACAATGCGGCTGCATGCAGTAAAATATCTCCAAGATGACTGCTTGAAGAACCAATGAAGAAGAAGAATGGCTCCAAGATCTCTGAACTAGTCAGACGTCTCATAAATATACAGAAAGCAAGATAACAAGGACTATGTGTAGCAGCCAATCAGCAGGAAGTCAAGATGAAATGATTCCTTTTAGGGGTTTATCAGATTACACTGGCTGTTTCTTTGATCACAGTTTGATAATTCAGGGCATGGTGGAGATGATCATGTTTGGTACAAAGGTTGGACAGAAGAGTCAGCAAAGGCCTATAATCTAGAAGTGGTTTTGTAAAGACATGCTGGTTTCAGTGAGGACGTATGTACAAATAAACAAATAGAAAAATAAATAAATTTAAAAATGCCAACAGCTGGATTTCTCCCAATCATACGATGTGGTCATTTCAGGTCTGTTGCATAAACGGTTCTGACTTTTTTCACACACGTGGCTCTGTGCAAAACATTTTAAAATAAAGAGCATAACAAGAGCAGGTGTTGAAATAAACAGAGAAGTCACGAAAATCTGTTCCCTCAGCTCAACAAGCTGTGCACAATGGGTTTGGTTAAAGAACAAACAGATGAATCTTTCATTTTATCAGCTCCTTTAGGATCATAAACCTCTCATTGTTTCTTACATTTTACTTCTGAATAGCCAGAGGTTCATGGAATCTTTAAACGGATCTTGACTAAACGTAAAAAATGTTTTCTTTGGATTTGAGACCATTTTTTCTTTAGGCTCAGATATCAATCAATAAATTAAATTGTGTCGAAAGTTTGGAAATTATATCTGAGAACAAAATTGCATTTCGCTTCCCATCTTAGTGATTCAAATCACATCAAGTTCAAACTGGAACCCTTCTGGTATTGTTGAGTAAAGGCTCTGCAGCACAGATTACTGTTGCCTGGATTTAACACCATATGTTAAGTTGTGCTCAGAGAAGCTTTAATTGGTTCACGTGAGCCATGAAACCAAACTCTTAATCCTCACTTGGTTAACGCTGCAGAAATTTGGGCTCAGATTACACCTTCATCCTGCCAGTGCATGCGCACTGCAGCCGGATGACACAACCACAGTGAGAATCACAAAACCTTAGCTTTTATTTTGAAACAACAAAAACAAATTGGCGAGATATTTTACCACTCCAGCAATCTGTGCTTGTTCCACAGCTTTAAGACTGTCTTCATGCCTCTTTAAGCATGAACCTACTGAGCAGCATTTGGAGATCTATATGGGATTTTAAAGGATAACAGGAATTAGACCCCTGTGCTGAATTTGTGTTTTAAATTTGCTAAATTTGCCACAAAGCCCTCAAAAATGGCCAAACCTCCAGAACAAAACCCTCTGAACTTTAGGCAAACAGAAAAATATAGAAACTTGATATGAACGCCACAAGATTGTGCTTCAAAAACAGTATAAGGCAAGATTCGACAACACTGAGTCAACCAAATGGCAGAAATCAGACTATCATAGAACTATAGAACAACTAGAGTCTGCAATAAAATTTGATTTTCTTCAAATAGAAGACACTGTTATTTACCTGCAGGTATTTCATGTAATACTACTATAATCTAAATATTGAATTATTTGCAACAATTACAAATGAGTTGATCTGCTTAATAAATCTCAAAGCGACCTCTAAAGGCTTAATGTGAGAAATCCTGAAAAAACTTATGTCCTTTAAACTGGTTTCTAGCTTTTGAAAGACCCTCTGGCACTCTGAAACTCAACTTGGCCTATCTCATCTGACAGCAGTCTATCTGGTCGGCCGGTGGGAGCGCCGCCTGGCCCCCTGATGTATTTTTGTCTTGCCGTTTCCCCTCTCTGAACTGATGCACCGACACCCACTTGTAAGTCAAACTCTTCTTCCAGGAAGTGACAGCTTGTGCAGCAACGTTTTTCCTTTGCCCCACAGGCTCTGATAAGGAGCCAAGGCCAGCATGAAATGGTCCAAGATTAACATCTTAAGGGTCCGCTTCAGAGCAGAAAGAGGAGATGAAAGCAAACTGGAATTCCACAGACAACCGTTGAAAAATTCAAATAAGTTATGATGGTAAATTTAAAAAAAGTATGTCTCTGATAAGGCCATATAACTGACACGGATAATAAAAAAACAGCTGCTGCTCTCAGCAACAAGTTCTTATTTGTCATTTCATTATTTTGCAAATTCAATAAAACGTGTCACATTGTATCAATAATATCAAGAAATCGATTCTAAATCCAGGGTGTTTTAAGGGCATCTCTGTCAGATCGTTGGACCTTGGATTCAGAAGAAGTTTGGCTGTGAGTGGACCAAAGCTTCATCCTTGCAGAGTTGTTCATGAGGTCATGGGAGTCTGACTACAAGTGCTTCATGGATCTGGAGAAAGCTTATCATTATGTTCCCATAGACATTGTCTGGGGACGCCAAAGTCATCAGGTGGCTGTTTAACCAAAGCAAGAGCTGTGTCCACATCCTCGGCACAAAGCCGAGCTTGTTCCCGGTGCAGTTTTTATTCCACCGGGGCTGTGGTTTGTTGGAGTCTTCAGGCCATAATCTTCAGCATGAGCTGGGGAGGACTGGTTCTCAAGCATAAAAAGGTGAAATGATCCCTTTGAGTAAATATTGTCTGGGAGTTTTGTCTGTGTGCGCAATCATGTTTCTGCTCCACCTTTGTGTCCATGATTGGTCACCTCGGACCCAAAGTTTGTTCACTAACAAATACATGACGATTCTTGAAAAAAAACTATAAAACGGTTAACTAATTTGATCACTGCAGTGTCTAAATAAAGCAAATGAAATCATAACCCAAACATTAAAAACCTTGCTGTAGTCCGTGGCATTAGACCAGCACAAACATTCCAAAAATGTTAACTATATCAGCGAAATGACCTCTGACCTTTTAACCCTTTACTTGCTGAGATACATCTAATCAACACGATCATTCTGCATCTGCTGCTTTTCCCAAAACCACTGAAATTATATACACAAGCGAAGAAATCTTACAGAAAAGGAGTTTATGAAGAATAAATTTCTTTTTTTCTCACAAGAAAACAAAATCAAAGCAACAAAAAGCCTCTGTGAAACCCCTTGGATTTAGTTCTAATTAAGACTAATTTATTATACCAAAGAGCTCTATCCAACGTCTGAAACATTAATCCCTGACAGCAGGGGGGAGATGAGCCATTTCTGCCCGACTGGACTTCTGGTCTCAGAAGGCACGGAGTCACCTGCTCCACAGGAACCAACTGGGTGAATAAAACTGAAAATACTTCAGAATAAATTCTATCAAAGAGATGGTCCTGAAGCCGGAGGCCTAAAAGTTATTCATTTTCTTTGCAGGTTTTAATGGGATTTCTGATGAAGAACGTTTAATAAAACCATGAATAATCTTTCACAATTTCACATCTGTGCAAACACAGAAAAAGGCTAAAAATAACAAAAACAAACAATTTCTTGGGGGTTCACATGCAAAACCTAAATTTTATTTTAAATGTTATATTTACTTCCATACAAAATGTCACAAAATGTTTAAATCGTCAGAAAACTGCTTAAAGAAAGAATAGCACACATAAGACAAAAAAGAAGATGCAGAGGGAGGCTAAAAAACAAAAATAGCACATAAAAATGTACAGAGACACAGAACACGTAAGGAGACTAATGATAGCTACATAAAGAAACATGAAAAACAAATACTTTGTATAAAATGAAAACAAAAACAGTGCATAAGGAGAGTAACAAGATGCATAAGACAACATAAAAGCAAACGTGGATGCATAAAAAGCAAAAACGAAATACATTGTAAATAAATTAGAAATGATTTTTACTTGTCTTAAAATCAAAAACAAAGACAAATAGATTTGATTTCACTAAATGTAACAATCTGTTGCTATTTGGTTCAGTTCATATAATCTTATTTTAAACCCAAGACAGAAATAAAATAAATGATCTGTTTGTAGTTATTTTATTCGAAGGACCAGAAATTGAGCTAGTTCTATTTGTATTCTGTCTCCTCAGTTTCACCTTCTCAGCAGAACTAACAGCTAATTATAAACAACTCAGACAAATAAATCTTTAAAAGTGCACAAACACAGTCAGAAATGTATTTAGAAAGTTAGAAATTTTCTGTCAGAATCTGTTTATAGAAAAACGCTCGCGATACGCGCGCGCTTCTGTCAACTTTTGTTCCTGCCAGTTTAAAACAAACAGAACCAACCTGCAGTCCGGTTCCCGACCTCCGGGCTGTCTGTACGGTACTGTGGGTCACAAAGCTAACCTCCGGAACCCGGTAACACTACGTCGGTAACGACGTTCTGTTTCAGTGACCTGTCCGTCTCATGACACCAGCTGAAAGTGAGCGCTCTGCTTGTCCGCGAGACAAACTCCGAGCTTCCGTTAAGCTCAGCTGCTCAGAAATCAACTTCCGCTTGGTTCTTTTCACATTAATAGTTAACCGGAACTTCTCAAATTCTAGTTTCGTTCCTACTTCAGCTACATCCGAATACCAGAAAAATAAGAAAGCAGCACATACTGGAGATCTATTTGAACTATAAAAAAAATATGTGTTGTGTATGTAAAGATAACGCTGCACAATCGTTTCCTGAAATCCAAAAAACAACTTGTATTATTTTGTCTTTGTTTTTAATTATCACGTGATATGAACCCTTTTCAATTCGTTATTTTCTCATTTGACCATTTATTCTTTAGATATTCAAATTATCCGGTCCGGGTTCGCTTAGATGAAGAAAAGAATTGTTGGTTTAAAAAAAGTCGGGCATATTAAGACTCCCAGACATCAATAAAACTTCCCGTTTGCTCGCGGTCTGCCCCCATGTGGTGAAAGATGGACATCACATCCCAAATGACTATTTGGTGCACTTTTAACCCTCCTGCTGCTCTTCGGTCAAAACGACCCTCATGGCCTCTGAGGCCTTGTGGATCCTTCTGACCTAAGAGTAGCAGGAGGGTTAAATGGGAAATAATTACATTTTCTGCT
>JAVKLF010000011.1:18062912-18082432 GCA_034783495.1 Millerichthys robustus | reverse complement strand
TTTTTTTCAGTTTAATAATTTGCAAGCAAAGCTAATAAAACTTTGAGTTGGATATTTATGTGTACAAATACCTCTGTGCAGTAACCCGAAACACTTAGGTTTATATTTCTAGCAACAGAGATAAAAAAAAAACTCTAACGTTTCAAATTTGAGTTGATATGCTGTGATGTTTCTACTAGAGGTGTAACAAGACACTCACCTTACACGACTGGGTGAGATGAGATTCTTGGTACAAGAGAATAATTCATTTCAATGCAGTTTCTTTATATACAGTAGAGCCAAATGTTGTCTTAGAGCACTGTGCAAAAACCTTCACATACTTTAAAATGCCATGTAGTAAAAGTTGTCTAAGCAAGGAAGCCAGCAGATTGTGTCAAGTCTCTTCATTCTAGCAACCTCCCATCCTGAGCAGCACATAGGCAACAGTGACAAGGAAAAACCTCACTTTTAACAGGAAGAAAGCTCCAACAGAAGCTGAATCAGGATAGTCTATCTGAGAGGACAGGAAAGCAACACAAACAGAATGATTGGCAGGTAGTGCCTTTGGTGAAATGAAACTTTAGAGATCGTTTGTGTTGTGTTGTTTGTGTTGTAGCTTAGGCTGAACTCAAACCTTCCTCCTGGTCTGGAACTGGTAACTGGATGCTGACCTAATCTAATTCATTTTGAGGCGCTGCTGCAGAGCACTGTTGGATTTTACATCTTTGTCCTCCAATCTAGCAAAATTATTTCATATTTTGCTCTGAAGGCTGCACTCTGCTCTGATATCACACTGACACTATCAGCACCATCTCACCACTTCTGCATTTTTTTCCACTTCCTGTTTTTTGTTTACTTTAAGGATGTCCGGTAGCTCATTTTATGTCTGTGCAGTTTGTTTTGGTGGTTGTACGCTGTGGCATTAAGTTGGAGACTTTTAAGTGTGTTAGCAACACCCAGACAGCAAAATGCAAGTAATTACCTTAATCTAAAATGCGATTTTTGCACACTTGTTCCAAACTGAAATATGATGAAAGTGGTTTTCATGAGCAATTTGTCATTGTTGCTGTGAATAACATCAGGACATTAACAAAAATTCAATGCATAAAGGATAAAAATAGTTGAATTTTTTTATTGTTTTTGTGTGCATGTCTTAGTTTTCTTTGATTGATTTTTTTCGTCTTTATAAAAAGATTTTATTGTTGAAGATTGCTCAGTGCCTGAAATTCATGTTTGACTTTGGGGTGTTCAGGATCACCGAACATCGTTCAGTGTTCGTCTGATTGCATAAAAATAAACAGTGACGTGTTGACGAGATGGTACGCTGTAATGAGGCTCCAGTGTTTTCATCACGTCACAGAAGCTTTGTTCTCCACAACACTAAGACGGTGCACGTCTTTGCAAGTGAAGTAAACCACTGACTGTGTTATTTTGGTTGCTCGCGTTGAAGATGGTGGCGACTTTGATGTTTGAATTTTGCTCAGGATTAACTGAGCGGTAACCGCTCGCTTGATGTTTGCTGCGAGCTGTACGTCGTCGTAGTGTCTAGCCATGTGCACTCAAAGATCACTGTTACATTAGTATTTAACTCTGGTGTGGCTGATTTTCCCAACAGCATAGCTTTTATCATAGTCCTGGCTGCCTTCTTTATTTTAAAAACCGAAATAAGTCCACACCTCAGGCTTTGAAGGCAGTGGGTGCCAGTCTAGTTCACTCAGATTCAGCCATCAGTACTTGGTGCTATTATTTTAAGCATCATGTATGTTGATCTATATCAGTCAGCTGCTTTTAACGGAGCGGCATTAGCTGGGAGGGTACTATCTGCGTCTAAATACTGTCTTTCTGCAGCGTTGATGAATTATATTATTACTTAGTAGTACTCTTTCATGCCTGTAGACATTTTAGTTTGACCTGAGTCACAGCAGAGCTCCGACAGGCACTCAGCTGGACTTGGCCACTTGGCAAACAATGTGATGCCGCGAACGATTCATCTGCAGCTTTCCACTGAGCTGAGAGCCACAGAGCTTTCCTCGCTTCATTTCATAAGAGTCACACAGCCCACGCAGCCGTAGTAGAGCTGTTGTCATAGCAGCGTAAAATACTCTATTAATGTCCTCTCTTTCTCAAATAATTGATGAGTTTTGATTGTTTTCAATCCTTTGCTGTGCAGAAACAGGAGCAGTGTGCGACTGCAAATTCACAAGCAGCACACACAAATGAATGGATCTTTTTTAGGCTAGATTTTTACTTTGCTTTAAATGGGTTATTTTTATTCTGTTTCTTTAGATTTATCATGTTTACAAAAAACATCTTTGGTTTCACTGTTATTTTAAAACTATTAAATCCAAATAAGTAGTTTTAAACTTGTTTAAAACTTTTATTCAGTTGAACTGAAGTTTTGGCTCTTACAGTATTGGACCCTTGTGATATGTTTTTTTAGTCTTGCATAAGAAAAGTTTATTTAAATCAATGATTACAGGAGTTATCTTCTGAACAGCCTGTTATCTCTTTGACTGTGTCATTCTGCTGAAAAACAAACATAATTTGACTGATAAGGTCGTGTTTGTACGCGTGTTTAATGTCACACTAGGATTTCACCGGGCTACTGGTTTTGAGCGCCGTGGTTTCATTGCCATTGTGATAGCTCATGAAATTGTGCACAATTTTATTTATGGTACATAGTTTGACCATTTCTAAATTAAAATGGAATAGCTAGAAAATTTCTCGCTTCTCTGATTAGAAAGATTTTCAAGTTCAAGAAGTCTTGTGCATGCTTTGTATGGAATAAAAACCCTGTTCAAAACCTCCAAAGTTCTTCCCCAAACACGCAACATATTTCATAAATAACTAAGGCTCGATAAACAACCTTTTGTTTATTCAAGTTACAGCAGTCAAACATGAAAATCTGTCTTACAAGTACTGTTGTCATTTGGATAGATTTGATTGTAACTGCTCACTTTAGAAAAGCCCAAAGTAAAAGTAAAGTAAAATAATTACTTGAACTACACAGACAAACCGAGGCTGTTTTTTCTTTTTCAGATTTTGTTCCCTGTTCTCCATTTAGTCGGACTGGAATATTTGTCTCTCTGCCCGTTATGTGTCCCTGACAGTACAACAAGTTCATTGTAAAAATAACTCCCCTCCGCACCAGACGGGTTTGACGGGCTTCAGTAATCCCTCGAAGCCTCACGCCTGGTGTTGAAGCAGCAGAGCTGTGGTTCGTTACAGTATAAAGGGGGAACTCTCCTAAAAATTAAAAAAATATATATTTTTTTTGTCTCTGCAGGTGGGAGTACCATCAAGGAACTCTGAGTCAAGTCTGCTGCCATCATGGTGAACATCCCAGAATACTACACAGGAAAAAAAGTGCTGCTCTCTGGAGCAACCGGCTTCATGGGAAAGGTATGAACGTAACTGACATACTTTATAAACCAGCTCAGAGATGCTGCTTGGAAATCTTTCAAGTGGTTTCCTTTTGATACCCATGTGAGAAATAAATGTAAAACACGTGACAGACCATAACAGTTCACAACACATGTGGTATTCTGATTTTAAAACCTAAAATGAAGCAAGAATAACGAGTTGTCCTTTATTCACAGGGAACGTTTTTTTAATATCACAACTGTGACGTTTTAAACACAAAGCAGCGGTTCTTAGTTTAACAGCCGACTTGATGTCTCAAATCTTTCACATGACCATGTTTCATTAAACAGAGGAACTATTGTTTGGGATGTCTTGGATTTGAGTCCAATTGGATGCTTCAGTTTTTAAAGAACATTTGGATTTAAGAGGAAATAGATATATTTTTTTTAATTCAACTTTTTTCTTTTTGAAGGTTCTCTTGGAGAAGCTGCTGAGGTCCTGCCCAGAGGTTGGAACCATCTATGTGATGGTCAGGTCAAAAGCGGGTCAGAGCCCTCAGGCCCGTGTCGCTGACATGATTAACTGCAAGGTGAGAGGTGGGCTCTGAGATGGTGCTGAATGGGTTTCATCAGGCATCTGTGGAAGGCGAGAAGTTGCTGAAAGTATTCAATGTGAACGTAGTCTGGGAGTCGTAATGAATAGTGACGTTTTGACAGATGGACCAGAAAGATAAAATTGGAGGAGGAGTACTGAGTGATGAATGACTCGGTTCAAATTAGCTGAAGAAGCTGAAACTGAGTTGTTTAAAGCAAAAAAAGAAAAAAAAAATAGCCTAAAGCAAAAAAAAAAAAAACATTAAGCTAAACGTAGCAAAAGAAGACTAAGTGAAGCAAGTTTACAGAATTTCATCATAGTGAAGAGATGCAAAAATACTAAGATGAAATGTGTGGATGTGTGAAAACGTGCTGGAGGCCATGTGATGGTATGAGCACATATAGCTTGTAGAACTGGGTCACTGACCGTTATTGATGGTGTGATACGGTTGTTGTGTGGTGTGTGAAATGTAAAGAGCTCCACTTTCTCTTCAGATACCACCTGTATTGCTAAGAGTTTAAGTGTCATAACCTACATTTAATGCATATCCCATTATTAATTTGAATTGTTCACGAGAAATAGAAATTTCCGTTTAAAGCTGACGTGAGGTGCAGTTGGACAGCGTCCCGATTGTTGTGCAAATCTGCAGTGTTGATCAATATAAACAATTATTCAGTGAATCAATATAGAATCGAAATATTTGATAGTTTTGGGGGCTGAAAAGGTTTTATGGTATTAAGATTTCCAATATGAACTACAAAACCTTTGAAAAAGTTTTAAAACCATCTGTGTTTTTAAAAGTTTACCAGGTTTTTATTCAGCTGATGCAAAAGTCTTCTATCAATTTAAAACTCAGAAAATCTAAAGTTGTTATTTTTTGCTGTGTACCACAACTCCGGCATCATTTTGACATGACTCGTTTTCCTCTCAGTTGTTTGAAAGGTTGCAAGATGAGCAGCCAGACTTTGCAGAGAAGATCGTAGCAGTGAACAGTGACCTCACTCTGCAACAGCTGGATCTGAGCAAAGAGGATCAGAGCATCCTGGTCGAAAACATCAACATCGTCTTCCACTGCGCCGCCACTGTTCGC
This sequence comes from Millerichthys robustus, assembly GCA_034783495.1. Classification (NCBI taxonomy): domain Eukaryota; kingdom Metazoa; phylum Chordata; class Actinopteri; order Cyprinodontiformes; family Rivulidae; genus Millerichthys; species Millerichthys robustus. Next base: position 18,077,406 of record JAVKLF010000011.1, on the reverse strand, counting down.
TTTAATGAGCCGCTCAAGTAAGTTGTTTTTGTTTTCTCTGATTTTGCCTTTCTCTGACTTTTCTTTTTAACTTTCTTCATTGTTGCACAACTCATCATTACATTTTCACTCGTGATTTATGGAAATAAATGATGATCGGGCAGAAAATTGTACGATATTTCGGAGTGTGTTCTTGGCTCCGCACTGAAAGCGTCGGTGTTAACAGATTATTCCTGCTGTTTGCAGTAAGCAGAGAAACTAAACACCTGGCACGCCTCTCGTTTTTCTGCTGAACCGAAGACACTGCTACTGCTGATGCTTTATTTTCTCAGCCTTCAAGAAAAGCTGTGATCTGAATGTGAGAATAGCTGTTTTAGAGACTCTCTCTTTTTGGCATTTACATCTTTTTGTTAGTTTTATTGTGGTAATGACCACATTTATCTGGTGTGAAAGTATTTAGAAAAACATAAACTTTGGCTGAGTCTGGACAGAACAAAGACATGACAGGGTGCCGTGCAGAACGGTTTCTTTTAGTCGTTTATTTTGCCTACAGTCAGTTTATTTCACCCACAGACCAACTCTTTTTTTTTCTTTTTTTTCCCCCTGCGCTTCTCTCAGAGACTCAATGCAGCTTAATGTCCTGGCCACACAGAAGATGCTGGCTCTGGCTCACAGGATGAAGCACCTGGAGGTTTTTCTTCACGTCTCCACGGCTTACGCCCACTGTGACAGAGAGGTCATCGAGGAAGTCATCTACCCTCCTCCAGTAGACTACCGCAAACTCATTGATACTCTGAGGTAAGATTCTAGATGGCAGATTCACCGCACTGCTTTGCAGCCATTTATGCACACAGAAATCCCCCATACATTACTACCATCCAGCTTGAGATTATGAATTGGGTGGATTAAGTTGAAAGCAAGCAGGAAGAGATTAGGAATACTGTGATTACCCCGGTTGTACAGATGTGGCTGTACTCTGCTCAGAGTAGAGATTAGTGTGGCTGCTTGTTTTTCAGGAATGTTGAGTGCGCAAATTCACTGCAGTGGATGGAATGACATGTTGAGTCAAGTTTGAATCTCTTGCTGTCTTTGTGAGTGTGTTTTGTACAAGCTTAAATGAAGCTGAGTATACTTGGATGATTGTAGTAACACTGGTTAAGTAAAAATTCAGTCAGTAAGTATCAGTCAAATCAATTTTGTGCTGTACAATTTAATTTATTTTTTTGTCTGAGCCCTGAATACCACAGTGCTCAAAGGATGAAGTTTTTTATGCAGGATACAATGAAATCTTAAGACTTCTAAAGCATTCTGCAGGGAAATGTGCTGCTCAGTGTCTGAAAGCTTGATGTGGTACCTATAACAGGATAATGACCAAAAACACACAGTTAAAACACCCAATTATGACTTTGAATCAAATATTTGACGACTCTAAAGTGGCCTACTGAGCCTTAATCTAAATATCCTAATAGAATATTTGTGGCAGAAGATAAAGGGTCTGATTTTTAGAGTCTCGCAGTGCTTAAAATTACCTGATTGGACTCACCAGCACAGTGGAAGAGTTTCATCTTTGTCCATTTTTAGGATTTGTTCAGTTTAAGAACGTTAGACCTTTTAGTTCCTATCGGAACAATTTTAAATCTGAATGTGTATAAATAAGATATAACTAAAGATAAACGTATATTTATATTTGTTCTGCCTTTGAATCCAGCTGGATGGATGATGATCTGGTGTCGACGCTGACTCCCAAGCTGATCGGAGAGCGTCCCAACACTTACACCTTCACCAAAGCTCTGGCAGAGTATCTGGTGCTGCAGGAGGCCGGAGACCTCAACATCGCCATTGTCCGACCCTCCATCGTTGGAGCCAGCTGGAAAGAGCCCTTCCCTGTGAGAAATTCATCTTTGTTCTCGATTTTTATTTTACACAATTAGCAATCCAACTATAAATCAGAATCAATACAGACTGTGGGGTAAAATTGGTCTGTATTGTTCAATAAAGAGGTCAGGCTAAAAAAAAAAATAAGTTGTCATCATGAGCTAAAATGATTGGCTGGCAAAAATTCTAGTGTTATTTTCTTGTAATTTGAATCTGACCTGTTCATAAAGGAAGTACACATGTCTGAGTTTTTCCCCCCGGTTTATTTTCAAGACATTTTGACCTCAAACCTAAAGCCTTTTTGGTGTTTGCACACAAGCAGACGGTGCAGCTGAGCAGTTCTTGTGCTGAAGGCTGCAGCTGGAATGTGAGGAATGAGGACTGAGGAAGCACAGCTAAACTCTGCTTCAGGCAAATGAATGGCAGCTCCTTGTCTCTCTGACTAGACATTTTTCAACTATTAAGCCAGATTTGTCAATACACCATGACTGTATTTATTGTCCATTTGATAAAGGAGAAAAAAAACTTGTCTTACTTTTAATTGTTCACTCTTTCCCCTCTAATTTTGTTGTTTCAGGGTTGGATTGACAACTTCAATGGGCCCAGTGGAATATTTATTGCAGTAAGTAGTTTGAAGAAAAAACAACTAGCTGTCTTTTTAGGCAACTTGAATGCATCCCCTTCAGCAGCTTAAAAATCTTGAAATGTCATATTGTTCTGTGTACTATTATATGTTTATAGATGATGTTGCAAACGTGACTATTACACAAGACTTTAAATAAAATTGTGCGGATATTGTTAGGCAGACAGTGTTTGTAAATTCAGTTGAAACTGAATTTTGTGGATTTTTTTCTCTGCTTCTTTAAATAAAACTGTTTTATTTGCCGGTGTAAAATGAAGCTCACCGTCTGACTCTGAAACATAAAGTTCTTTAGCTGGCCTGGTTGGACTCTGTAGCCCCGTTTGAGTCTGCAATGTCAATCTGTTGTCAAAGTTCTGCTGCAGAACCAGTTTTGGTGCTGGAGCCAGTCCTGGCAGTTAGAACAGGTGTAAGCACTGGAACCGGTTTAGGGGGAAAACTTTTACAACTGTCTTGAAGATCAAAGTTTTTTTTTGTTTTGTTTTTTTGTCTTTTTTCTCTGGTCTCATGTTTGCTTGTGCTACAATCTTTGTGACAACTTGTAAAATATTTTTGATCGTAGTTGGAACTCACTGCCAAGAAACCAATATTGTTGCATTAAGTTTTTTCTCTGCTGCAGGCCGGAAAGGGGATCCTGCGTACGATGAGGGCCTCTAACGATGCCGTGGCTGACCTGGTACCAGTAGATGTGGTAATAAACACCACTGTGGCTGCAGCTTGGTTCTCTGGATCGCAAAGAGTTAACAGGTTGGAAAACCTTCATATTTATATTCTGCTGAAGTTGTATTAAATTGGTGGTTTTCTCTAGAATATCTTCCCCTTCTTGCAGGCCTAAAAACATCCTGGTGTACAACTGCACAACTGGTGGGATCAACCCGTTTCACTGGGGAGAAGTTGGTATGATGTTTTTACTTTTCTTCTTTACACACATTGTGGGCAAAAAGTGCGTGACAATGAAAGCTCGAAGCTGTGACTCCCAACGTCAAAACCCAGATTGTAATCTGATCCACAGCTGCCACACCTAGACCAGGAGCTTTTTGTTCATCCATAACTAGATTAGTGCAGGGGCAATAATGTTTGGTGTTGCATGAAGGCAGTTGTTTGTTTATTTTTTAAAACACTCACACGACCTAGTTTCTTGTTTTTATTATATTATCTTCAACCATGTGTTTTCAAATTTCACGATTTAGAGAAAAACCTGGAGGTCTTACTAATCTTACTAAGCTGTGTGTAAGTGGGCTCATAAGATTCTGGTGGATGTATAAGATGAGGCCCATATAGTGGTGAAGGCAATCTAAGTTTTTTTTTCCTAATTTTTAACATTTATTTATTTATTTTAGTTTTCGGTCACATGTTCATAAAACCTCTTCTATTTTCTGCTTGTTCCATTTTTGTGGCTAAAATCTCTCTGAGTTTTTATTTTTTAATCTACAGATGCAAGAAAAGTAGTTTCTTAGGCAGATTTAATTCACATGGGGACAAACCTTGAGTTTTGACTACAGAATCTGGGAAAATTTTAGTGTTTGTTTACTCAGAATTTGTATTCACTCTACTTTGAAGTCATCCAACCGGCTCCACTTCGTTGATCAGACTTGGGTTTTCTGCTTTCTAGTTATGCTAAAAGCATTTTTGAACAGTGGAAACCATTGCCTGCAATAAGTTTTAAAGTTAATTCTCTACAAGAAAATGGATCTTTTGTGAAATGTTTTGCAGAGGAAAATATAATTGCAAAGTAAGCAGAGCTCAGTTATCAAAACACTAAAATTTCAACTTTTTTTTAAATGTTTTGGCACATGTAGTTATAAAGCAGCTAAAAAGAGATAAACTGGCTTTTAAAAAAGACCTTCCTGATTTATATTGCATTTTTGTGGATATATTACAAGAACTTCTTTTGGATTGGATCAGCTTATGTCAGACATTAGTTCATTTTTAACGTTCTGTCTTCTGAAAAAGTTTTATTCCCCAAGTCATGAAGTTAAAATTCGAACAAAGTCTTAATTTTTCCCTCCAGATGTTTATTTTTAAAGTTATAAAGCAGAATGATGTTTGACTCCCCCCGTGTGTTGAACAACCTTCTCTTCTTAGAGTACCATGTAATATCCACATTCAAGAGGAACCCCCTTGAACAGGCTTTCCGTCGACCAAATGTTAATCTAACATCCAATCACCTAATCAATCAGTACTGGATTACCGTGAGTCACAAGGCTCCGGCCTTCCTCTATGATCTGTACCTCAGGCTGATTGGACAGGAGCCCAGGTAACGCCCTCCTCCTCCTTATCGCCTGCTTAGACCTGTGCCTTTCTAATGATGACCACCTCTTCACACAAACACATCTCTGCTGCTTTGTCCTGTCACTTCTCTCTTGTAGTGGATCCGATAGTGTCGCTAACGTCGTAGCTGCGATGTGAATGTGTTTTAAATGGCTTGTGTAAAGTTCAGCCAGTCAAAGAGTGTATAACCCATGTCTCCTGAACAGCATGCAGGCTTAAAATGGGTTCTGCACTTTTTTGCTGCGAAACATTTACTTTTAGTTTCAAAACATTAGCGTTCTATTTTACTCAGCCCCTTTTGAAAGTGGACAGAGATGCTTTTGTTGCAGAATCCTTCAGGAACTCTGTCCAAGCGTCAGCCCTGACCGGTCTCTCTGTTGGTGCGTTTCCCCAGCATTGAGAACTGGACTGGGCGTGGCCAACAACCTGTCACTGAGTTGACTTTATACCTTTTTAGGAGGAGGAATTAACAATCTTCATCTCATCCTCTGTGTCCTCCTTGTCCCGTCATGTATTTCTCCTACAGAGTACTGTATAAACATGACCTTCAAGACCAATCCCTTAGAGCAGGCCTTCAGAAGGCCTAATGTCAATCTGCGCTCCAACTCTTTTACTAATCAGTACTGGACTACAGTCAGCCACACGCTGCCCGCCCTGCTCTATGACGGCTATCTCAGGCTGATGGGCCGCAAGCCCCGGTAAGGTTACCCCCCTCCCCCCAGCACTTTTTCCTACTACCAATCAGACCCCAACTTTTCTACACATTTCTTAAACCTTCCTCCTCTTTGAAAACAAAGATGGGTCCAGTGCATTAGAAATTATTTTTACTGTGATGCCAGCTGGGCTTTGTTATCATGACAACATACATTTTCTTGGAAGCATGGCTTTTTGTTTTGTTTTTAACTCGGGTACTTTATGCAAGCAAAGTGTGCTGTGAATATGACGGCCTTCATCTCCTCCTCCTCTCACCCAATCATCAGAAATCACTGGACTTGGCAACCTGTGTGCAAATGGATTGCTTTCAGACTTTTCCGTGCTAGCCAGTGTTGCTTACTCACCATGTTGGAGTGTGTTTTGAATGTATTTTGGTCAACAATTAATAGTAATTTCTTCCACTTTGTATTAATCGTCCATGCATGTTCAACACAATCAGTCACTTTCACTGAAAGAATCTCAGTCATATTGATCAGACCTTCTTAGTAAAAACCTTTTAAAATGAGAATGATACTGTTTAAATTTCTAAAAGAAATCAGTGACTCAGATTCTTCAGATTTTAACCTTGTTTTTGATTTTTTCCTAACTAAAGATGGTATCTCACTGGGCTGTGAGTAGTGGTCTCCAAAAAGCTCCAGAAGGTTTTACAACCTTTGTGAGTTCCCGACTTCCTCAAGAAGTTTTGAATATGTTAAAAAAATGTTCTATAAAAGCCACTGTCATCTCCAGCTCATCTGTATTGTTAGATCTGCATTTTGACTCCTGCATAGAATCTCTTCTCTGACCGATAAAATGGTTAAGTCCGAAAACCGAACTGATGATCAATAATTATTTCAAAACTGGTCCCAATCTGGCTGTTTTCATTTAAAGAATGTATTCTTACAGATGAAGCCATAAAGGTCAAGGTGGCTACCAAGGCTAGTACAAAATAACAAGACGAGGTGGGCAACAACAGAACAATGTCCACCAGTAAGAATACAGTTTTACAAGTCGTCCATATAAATACTGGCCGTGTTTTAAGGATCACTTTGTCATAAACACTGAGTTCAGTGAGCTTTCAAATATAGTACGTGTCATTTCTAGCAATTTGCCCGCAATTTTGCATTTTCAACTCCTCCCCCAAGAGTCCCGACTCTGTGAGATACCACCTTCCATTTTCAAACATTTGTTGCTTTGATTGTGATCAACAAACTAACAAAATGGAAGACTGTTACTGGATTTCCTGGACATAACAGTAAGACGGTAGTGCATAATATTACTGACAGAATGAAGTTGGGTTTATTTTTTTAAATTGGTTTGTAAAAATGTTTTACTCAAAAATGTACAATACAGTGACAGAATCTGAAATATTATTACATATCCTCCTGTTCTGTGCAGGTTAAATCCAGTAAGTTTTGTCCAGTTGATGATCTTTACTGCCACAGTGCCCAGTTTACACAAGTAGCTCAAATGTTTTCTCTTCTTAACATGTTCAGGACATTTCTGTGCTGCCAGCTTTTTAGGCCTTAATTTTAATTGGAGGGTCTGAAGATATTTTTCATAAATTCTTAGCACTGTATCACCTAATGCAATGTCTGCTTAATCAAATCTGTGTCATTTGAGAACTCACGTTCGTGGTACATCCTGAAAGAAACCCTCTAAATGTATTTGAGAAGTCTAATATTAAATAGATTGAAGTGGTGTCAAGCACTTTACACTACAGTCATCCACCCATTCATGCACACAATCACACTGATGGTGGTGATAAGCTACATGGTTATGGTTCCATGTTTCCTGTAGCTGTCCTCCCATTCCTCTCATTCTTCATCTCCTTGTTCTTTTCCTCATTGTTCTGCATTTGTTTCTACATTTTCTCTTGTTCCACCTTTTTTATTTGTATTTTTTTTCCTTTTTCATTTTCCACATTGGTTTATTATGACAGGATGATGAAGACTATCTCTCGCCTCCACAAAGCCATGATGGTCCTGGAGTATTTCACCAGCCACTCGTGGGTCTGGAACACAAACAACATGGCCATGCTGATGGCCCACATGAGCAACGAGGATAAAAAGGTACCCCCAAAAAATGACTCATCACATTTTGTCTTCCTGTTGTCACTGTCTGCCCCCCTCACATACTACACTCTGGAGACAGCGATCAGATCTACAACTCGAAGACTACTTATTGATTCAAATGTGGAATTTTTATTCATATATTTTTATTTTGAATACTAAATTTTCCTCTTTTTCATTTAAAACTAAAAGCAGCCTTTTGTGAATTTTACTGAAAGTTTTTTGCCGGTACCAAAATCACAACGATTGATGAAGAAACTTAATTCTGAGAAAGAAGTTGAATTTTTTTACATTTGACCATTGAATGGAACTGATGAGTTTTGTTTTTATCGCTGTAGGTGTTTAACTTCGATGTGCGTCAGCTGCACTGGGCAGAGTACATAGAAAGTTACTGTATGGGAACCAAAAAATATGTCCTGAACGAGGAGCTTTCGGGGCTGCCAGCTGCACGCAAACACCTCAACAAGTAAGACTTTTATCCTACACAGCAACAACTATCATGCAGAGTCAGTCCATGAACTTTATCACCTTCCTAAAAATGCTGTACCTGTGATGAGAGTTTGGAAAATCTGAACACTTATTTTAAGGCTTGAAGTGCCTCAGCAGAGATTTAAAATTATCTTTGAATTACAGAACCTATTGTCTACAAATTAGGGGGGAAAATTGTAAATTAAAAAGGGAAAAATTCATTATGTAGTTCAGCAAAAGTCTTATAATTCCTCCCACATTTTGTGTCTCCAGGCTGAGGAACATCCGCTACACCTTCAACACCATCCTGGTGGTGCTCATTTGGCGCGTCTTTATAGCCCGGTCCCAGATGGCTCGAAATATCTGGTACTTTGTGGTCAGCCTCTGTTTCAAATTCCTCTCGTACTTTAGAGCTTCCTCCACCATGAGATAATGAGCCGAGGACTCGGCAGAGAGATGAAGGATTGAAGTAAACACCGGCTGCGGACAATGAGGCGTCTGCCCTCGAAGCTCGGGTTTCCCCCGATGAACTGACCGGGACGCAAACGAAGAGCTACGGGACCAGATCGGAGTCTGCAGCGGTCCAAGACGACGAACATCTCTCTATCCTGATCTCTGTCACTTCCTAAAAAACAGGATTCATCTCACAGAAATGCAGACCAGCAGCGCTCAGGCTAATCACACAGAAACAAAGACTTCAGAATGTTTGAGTTCTTCTGGTGCCAAATTTCCTTCTGCTCACTTCCTGAAAGCTATGCATTGGATGACGCTCTGCTCCGAAGGTCGTCTGCTGGTTTTGTTTGTAGTCTTAGGTCTCCTTTTCTTTAAGAGAAACAAGCTCTGCCTCTACTTTTTGTTTTTTGCTTTAATCAATATTTACTAAGCAGAGATTTCACCGAACAGCTGCGTTCCAAGGAAAAGCATCAAATGTTATTAGATTTGTTCAGAGACAGGATGACATCCAGCTCATTGTTTAAACCCACCACCAAAACCATCGGACCGCTGTAAAGGGTTTAAGAGGCTGGTGTTTGTGCTGAGTCATGCTTCGCCTACTGCTGGGCTGAAATAAATTTTTAACGACACCACGTATGTCCTTAGACCGCAGTGACCACTTTCCTTTCCTTTCAAACCAAGCACAACGCAGATCAGAATGGTTTTACTGAGTGCCTGAAACACTGATTGTTCCTCCATCAGCAAATCCTAAAGCTTTTTCCTCCTCCATGTTTCTTATGTCCAAAAGCTTTTCATGATTGTCTTAATTTGGAGCATTTTCTTTTTTGCCTCGTCTTGGTTGGAAGCAGAGACGTGAGTTTCATTTGCCTCTTTTATTTCGCCCTCTCTGTGCTTCAAAATAAAACACAATCTGAACCGTTTCATATGTCGAGTCGAGCCACATCATCATGCCTTTTTTTTCAAGCGGCACTTACTGTTTTTTTTGTGGAGGTTTTGTTACTGTAGTTTTGGTTCATGCAGCTTCAGTCTATTACGTTTTCAGGTCTTCTCTAACCAGAACAAATCAGGACCTGCTCTTTCACTGTTACGTTTTTTTTGTCATTCATGAAAACAAAAGTTGCCTCCTGATATTATTTGTTACACTTATCATAGCTTGTTAAATGGACTCATTGCAACATAATGAGGACGGGGTAAAAAACAAAGGAAGAAATGGGCAAAAAAAGTACTTTTAATGTCTCCAGGTGTCCTCGAAAGTCTCATGTCGGAGTAACGAGCTGCACTTTTCATTTTTCTTTTCTGTTTACTTATTTAACCCCCTGTGAGCTCTGTATGAGCTGAGTGTTTATGCATTTTGACATTTGCCTTTTCTTGTTTGCGTCTTTTCAAGGTGTCTTAACTTTAAATGCTTTCATGTCTGTGCCGTCAGAGTCCTAACGTCTTTAAAGAATATTTTGTCATAAACCCTGAAATGTGCCTAAACTCTTGTTAAAGTAATGTGAAAACAAGAAATCAGATCTGTTTTCTAATTATTTTGTGTACAGATCTGTTCAAGTAGACCTAATAACAAAAACGGATGTATTTTTCTGGTGTTGACTCTGCGTGGCTCGTTCACAGAAACCGGACCGCACCAGCTGATGGAAATAAGAATAAATAATGTACTCATTTGCGCGTGAAGTTTAGAGGCCAATTTAATTAACTATTCCTTTGTATTTGACTTTTCACTCTGAATGTAAAAGAATAGTCTCTGCTGAGTCAGATTCTTCCTCTGACTTTGAAACAATAAAATGTTTATATTAAGATATGAACCAGCTGAATGAGAAAATGTTTGTTTCTTTGTCATAAATCTGTGTCTCACCTAAATGTGCAAATTTACAGTGTGGGAGTTTGTTTTTTTTATCTTGCTACAGTCCCATTTATTGTTCAGCGTTTTACTTTTAGACATCTGTTGCTGCTCCTGTCTTTGAACGCCGAGCAGAGATGCTTGGGAATGCTACACTACAAAACACCCCCACCAAAGTTGGCAACTTTTAGTTCTTACTTATTGCAACCGAAACATTGTTTGTGACATTTGAGGCTGGTGTCGAAGGATGAACTGTTCAGGCAGAAAAAAAAAAAGGCTAAAACCTGAAATGGATGTACGGATTACATGAGCTAAAACAGAAATCTTATCAGATCTGTTGGTTCGGATTTAAAAAATCTCAGAGGAAAGAAGAGTTTGGCTTTTATTATGTGAAATTATTATTAATAAATGTTTGTATCTGTTTGGTGTAAGAAACATAATGGATCCCAGTCCAGAGACAGAACGGACTGGATCGTTTCAAGGCCTTCAGCTTTTTATTGTTACAAACTCTTATGTTATGATTCTGTTAGTTTTTTTTCTTTTCACAGAACGTTTTGTAACTCAAAGTGTCTGGAAACTATTGAGAACAAGTAAACGTTTGTTGTGTATTCAGATTAGACCCCTGTAATGGCTAAAAATGATTCCATCTTGTTACTTCAAAAATATGTAAACTTGTTTATTTTTTAGTGAGATTATGCTTTTATATTTTTTTTTATTGCATCAAGTAAAGGTCAAGTTTTTATTAAGTGAATTAAATCTTGTTTAAATCAGTGTCCCGTTCAGCCTGAGTCTGACATCTGATCCACAATTTATATATATATATATATATATATATATATATATATTTAAATTTTTATTCAGAGTTGAAGCTTTGCTGCCATCTGAGACGAAACAAATGAGCCGTTGGTCCCAGTCGGTCCAGCTGACCTGTTTCCTGTGGTGCAGAACAGATCTGCAGGCAGACTGAAGTGCCGTATCGAACGGCTCATTTAAGATTTAAAGCTGCCCTTTAGGATAAGAAAGAATTGACATGTTCTCACTTTTCAGTTTGCAGAGGATTTCCAGTTAGCAAAATCAACACCGGTCCTGCTGTCATCGCCTTTGAACTGCTTGGTTTTCATTGTAGAAACAACTGGATCTTTTTAGTAATCTGTGAATAAATAGCCGTTTGCTTTGTTTAGCAAAGCGATGCTGATGTGAGTCTCACAGCTTTAATGATCCAGTTGTGTGAGGGGTCACTTTCATTTTTTTGTTTTTTTTTTCCACAGACCGAACCGTCGACAGATGAGATCTTTCTCTCTCCCCGTATTCCACGTAGACTTTCCGACGTGGGAAATATTCAGCTGTTGTTGCTTCTTCTCATCTTGGCAACATCTCCCTGACAACTGTGTCTGAGCAACCCAGCCAAGAGCTGCGAGTCCCATCCAAGCACCACAGGCAGCGAGACCCGGGGGTCCGCCAGGGGACCGCTGAGCTTCGTGGTAAACAGTCCAAAACCCATTTGTAAAGTAAAACTGTGAGGGGAGGTTTGGACTCTGTGGAAGAAGCATTTTGTTGTCGAGCAACAAAAACAACATGAGGAATATTCTAGAAGGTATATTTCAGTAAGTGTTTCTGAACAGAGATAAAAGGTAAAATAATAAAGAAACTTCTGTCTGTTAATATTTTAGATAGTTAGAAATTAAATCCTTTCTTTAACTGTATTAAAATTTGGCGACTTGATAAGAAAATGTTTTGTAAACCAAGAGTATTATGGAAAAAATCATCTTTTTTTAGAACAGGGAGGAGAAAAAGCTCCCTGAAGAGTTTTCTGTCCGTCTTCAAGGAATTCCAGAGCAGAAAGTTTCATTTTATCAGTTTGTTTTCTTTTTTAGACATTTTTTTTGTTTTGAAGGAGAAGCAGCATCAAGCTGTCTCTTTATGTGCTCAGGTTGGTTTATTTGGTTATCCCTTTTTTGATGTTTTTACAAACTTTCTGTTTTTATTAACAACTCCTGGTGTTTCCTCAGAGATGCTTAATCCTTTTACAACTCATCTTGATTTGATTGTACATTTTGCTCTTTAACAGAGACGGGAGCGACTGTAAACCAGATTTGACGTTTGTTGTGTTTTTAAATTTGAGACCCTGAAGCTGTTTGGGGCCCATCGGTGATGAGGACCACAGCGGTTCTGCTCTCTCTGTGTTTCTGGGTGGACTCTGCTGCTCAGACAGGTGAGGTGAAAGATCACAGATTATCTCAGGGCCACGCAGGACTCTTTAGGATCGTTTTTGTCAGATCCAAAATGTGACGCCTCGCCTGTGCGGAACCCAAAGGTCCAGTCTTTGAGGGTGGTTGGGGGAACCCGAGCCTCATATGGATCACACCCATGGCTGGTCAGTTTTTTTTATTTTTCCTTTTATCTAATAAAGTTAAGTTCTAAATGATGATTTCAGTCTCTCATCCAGGAAGACGTGAGTCTAAAATGTGAATTCTACTCAACTTTGTCTTGAGTTTAAGCCTCATATCTAACACTTCTGTGTTTGTGATGGATTAGGTGGTCTGTGTTTTTGGTTATAGTCTGTGTTTTCTTCTCTTTAGTGTTTTCTCTGTGGATCCCTGTGTTTCTCCACACTGTGTTAATCTTTGCTTTAGCCCCGCCCCTGCTCACCTGTTCCTCGTGTGTCTCCTCCAGGAGTTTCTCGTTGCCCTCTGATTAGTTTGTTCTTATATTCAGCGTTCTGTGCCTGGGGCTGTTTTCCCTCCAGGCTGGGAGATGTAGGCTCTGATTTGTTTGTTTTTTTCGTGTTCCCTGAGAAGTTTTTGATTCCGTGATTAGTGAGTTGTTTTTTCGGATGGCTCATCAGCCTTTCTCTTTAATAACTATACTTTCCCTGCGTTCTGGACTCCAGGCTGACTTCAGTCCTCACATTAGGATATTTGTTTGCACATCCCTTCCAAATGCCTGCATGTTCTCAGTCGACCCTGAGGCTTTGAACACTATTACAAATAATGCAATACACAAATAATGTGGGAACTGAACCTTTCCATTCCTTATTTTTCATAAAAACAAAAACATCAGCATAAAATCTTTTCCTGAACTGTTCCAATAAAATCTGTGATGAGATTTGGGACGTCATGCTGACTCAAAACAGTTGTTAAAGCTCAGAATGTTTGTCTGGGCTCAGTTTGAGCTACCATAACACCAAATTTGTTTATCAACACGGATAAAATTAACTGAGTTGTTGCTACCTTTGTTTGTTCAAATGTCATTTGGTATCTCCAGTTAGTTTGACTCCAAACGTTAGTCAGTTGTAGTGTACATACAGTGATTACTTTCTGCAGGTTTCATCGGTAGTTGTGCTAAATAAAACAGTCGTGATGGTTAAAGGTTTTTAGAGGTGGTGGTGGTGTTTTCAGGTGTCGCTGCAGAACAGAGGTTCCCACTTCTGTGGAGGAGCCATCCTGACTGATTCCTGGATCCTGACTGCGGCTCACTGCATCTCGTCCTTATCCAGGTACAAATCCAGCGCTCCTGGTGCCACTCGTTTGTTCTAACGTTTCCAAGTGGAACATTCTGACAGAAGTGGGTCCGTTTTATCAGAGAGTTTCTCAGCGGCGTGAGAGTTCTGGTGGGCGAATTTGACCTTCGAGCAGATGATGAAGACGAGCAGGTTTTTCAGATCAAGTCCGTCTCCGTTCATGAAAAATACAGTACGGCTTTTCCCACGAATTATGACGTGGCTCTGGTGGAGCTGGACCAGCACATTCGAATGGGTTGGGGTTTTTTTAATCCGATGAATCAATTTGGTTTTCTTCCTTTCATTCATGTTGCTGATGTGTGTTTGTTTCTGAACAGGAGCTCATGTAAAGCCAATATGTCTTCCTTCGCCAGATGTGAATGTTCCTCCTCAGACCAGCTGCATTCTGGGTGGATGGGGGAGGATGAAAGAAAGTTTGTCATTTTTCAGACGTTCCACGTTCACATGGAATAAAGAAATCTGTTTAACTGCCTTAATGTGTTTGTCTGTTTTCCAGGAGGTCGTCTCCCTGCGGTCCTGAGAGAAGTCCACTTGGGTTTAGTGGATCCAACTATGTGTAAACATGTCCTGGAGACTCTCAAAGGTCTAGTCCTGAGCCAAAGACCAGGTCCTCTTACAGTTCTGTGTGCCGGGACAGAGGAAGGAGAAAGAGATGCCTGCCAGGTAGCATAAGATGTTTCTTC